>JAEANM010012400.1:0-14827 GCA_017656035.1 Myanophis thanlyinensis | reverse complement strand
GGGGAAAAAAAAAAGACAGTTGTATTTTGAAAAAAAGCATCTTTGGGACATGAATGCTTAAGAGTGTTTTTTTCTAAGCGTTGGCCTGATGGCTTCTACAAGGTGGTGATAATGCCCTGGAGAATGTCAGAATGAGTCTGTACAACAGATGTCCCAATCTGCTACCCTCCATAGGTGTGACAGATTTGACAAGATCGTGTCACATTGAAGTTCTTAGTGCTTGTTTAGTTCCTGGCTTCCCTTCTATGATGAGTCCAGGTAATTTCACAAGCAGCAAAAGACAAAAAACAAAAACAAACCCTGGAAATTTTCTTACAAAGCAATGTTCCAAATTTGACTTACAAGGTAGCCCCTACTCAAATTCCGTATTCTGCACCACTATCAATAATTAAAAAACAATATAAGACAACAATGTACATTTTTAACAATGCAGAAGTATATTTTAACACCTTAAAATGCATTTTTTAAAAATAAAAAGAATTCTGTTCTCCACACATTTTTCCGTAATAGTAACAAAAACTACCCTGTTCAGAAAATCCTTATAGATTTACAAAGGTGCATCATTCTAGATCGTGCATTAAAGCTACAAAAACCTTCATGGCTCAAAATCAAAGGCAAACATGATCAAAAGTAAGCTTGAAGATAAGCCGGCTTCCCCATCTCTCTCCCCCCCCTTTTCAGTTATCACCGACACCTTCTACAGCTTCTATATGAACTTTTCCGTGACTTGGGAGCCTCCCAGGACGTGTGATCGTTATGACGCCAAAAAGCTTTCTGAAACTTGGGTGAGTCCAAATAAGGATCCGTTTAAAGTTGATTTATTTAACGGGCAGGGCGAAAAGGTAGTGGATCAGTTCCTTGCCTGGTAGAAACAACAGAGATGCTCATTCTGGACCGTGCCTGGGAAAAAATGGAGACTGTTTACTAGATATAAATGCATGCATTTTTGGTGGAAAGGTCTATAATTATTTCCCCGGATGGGGCTACATCCAGATGATTAGCTGTTAAGCAGACAACGTTCCCTAGAAAATGTTCTTCAAGTTACACAACAACAAAGCTCTTGCTTATCTTTCATATATATATTTTAGATTGAGGGAAAGCCTTCTTTCTGTTGTATTTAAGATTAGAATTCAGGGAAATCTTTAGAAAGTTCTTGGAGACCAAAGACACACAGATTCTACCTGCTGGAAAATTATCATGGTCAATTTGCAGTTTATTTTGTCGTTAGCATGCTCCCACAGTCAGTGAATCTGAAATTCAGATCAGACGAGGGGGCACACAGCAGCCCGTTCAGCTAGCAAAAATATAGCTTTTGGGTTTTTTTAATTTATTAAACTTCTGCAGTCATTTCTCTAGATCTACCTCTTTCTCATTGCACAAGATTTTCCAGAGCTGGCTGCTGGAAATAAATCCTGTCAATGTTTAGCGGGGATCATCACACAAGGGTTGCCTGTTGGTTATCCCGGTTTTCGAACCCTTTTATGTACACAACATCATGTGAATAGAAAAGGAAAGTGGGACACCAGGTGATCCCTCCTGTCTCCCACACAATTTGTCGGACAGAGATAAGGCATTATTGTCCTAAAAGACTGTTTCTCTACCTCCGCCACTTGAAGGTGCATGGACTTCAGATCCCAGAATTCCCCAGCCAGCATTCTGAATCTTGGGAATCGAAGTCCACACATCTCCAAGCAGCCAAGATAAAGGAACTTTATCCCGAAGAAACTCTGATTCCGTCATAAACATTGGATGACTATATGCATCAGACTAGAAGATCTGCAAGGTCCCTGTGGGATTCTATGCTTGCTTCATTTCTGAAAATGACAAACTCTGAATAAGGTTGAGCCAGTAACCGAATTATGATGGACCGTTTGTCTCTCGTGCAGCTCAAGAAACAGTTATATCATTCAGAATTTATGTTGACGAACCACAACATCAAGGCAGCTCGGTAAGCATATTTTTTGGCTATTAACCCCCCCCAATTCTCCCCCACCCCCAAATGGGGAACAAGGGTCCTGTGAAATCAGAAGGATTTTTCAGCCTAGGTTGGAAAAGGATACAAGACAAACCTCACATCCAAACATCGTGCAAAGCGCTAACAGGAGATGCATCCCTTTTAATGTTGAATACAGTAAATATCAATATAGACCTAACATAACCCATACAAATTATAATCCAGGGTCTTCCATCATTCCTAAAAGGGGGGAGGGGCTCCCACGAGAAAAAAGCATTTAACAAACATGGCAGGAGACCGTGACATGAGTTGTTATCAGGGCTAAAGGCACATTTAGACTCAACAACGTGAATAAGAACATCTGGGGACCTCTTTCCATCCAAATTCAGGACTTTGAACCTGACCTAATGAATCTCCCACGATAAGCCTTACAGCATCTTTCTCTCTTCCCTGCCTGGAATTTTGTTGCTAAACCCATCCAGGATGACTTTGAAATATCTTTCTTTCAACACAGCCACAAATTGTCACGAGGAACCCAGCTGATTAACATTGGGGTATGTATTTAGGAGTCCTGAATCCATCAAACCCTGGTGGTTTGTTTGTTTGTTTTTTCCCTTCTTCTTTCAGACTCTGATGAACATCTTTCATCCTTCCTCCTCCTTCCAGCCTGTATCTTCTCTAGTGAGAAATTGCCATGGTAGCGGTGAAGATTGTGCCTTAGTAACGAGAAGGAAGTGGCTGGTGGGAGGCTTGTTTGGCAGGCTAAACGAAAAGAAACAACCTGGACAATTAATGGCACCTTGGCTATTCTTTTCATCTCGAGAAGGCCTGAAACAAAACCTTGCAGGGCAGATAATTTTGGCTTGCCCACCCTCCCTCCTTCCCATCAATTGCCAGCTATAAATTCAGGACTTGGCTGAGCGTACATAATTTTACTTCCAGCTTTCCTTGCGGTTCACGGTTTTGGTTTCAAAACGCGTCCGCGCTTTTGCAAAGGCGGGCGTTTCTTGCGGATGGCTCAAAGCCTCCTTGCATGGGTTACTGCCATATGGATTCATCAAATTCTCTCTCTTGCTGGTGTTGGTGGGAGAAAAGATTTTGCATTACAGGGATTATATTCCCAGTTGGCCACTAGGAGGCACTGTTTAGCTACTTTCTTTATTGCTAGAGGTCTATGGAGATTCTCAGTCAGCCAGGTATGGTTGTACCCAAGGTGTTTTCTTTTTCAAGAGGCAACTGGATTTTCTGTTTTTTTTTTCTTTTGAAGACGTTTTGCTTCTCACACAAGCTTCTTCAGCTCTGGAATAGTTTCTTTATTGTCGGTGCTGCTGGTCAGTTGTAGGCAGTTTCTATTACGTTAGGTCTTACTTATGTGCCTTATGTATGACTCACTTCCACAAGAATGAACTAGGTTGCGTAGTGTCTTCTAGTGGGCCAGTGGTAAATATAACCACTATATTTAGCACAATAAATATATTAGCACAAAGGTAGCACAAAGACCCCAAGCAAATTGAGCCAATTCTATTCCGAGCATGCCAGCAAACCAGAAAGGAAGAGAGACCACTGAGAAATCACAGCATTTTCTGTACACAAGAAGACTGATTTATTGAGACCAAAGGCCAACCATTCCTTGCTATACCTACTGCTAGCAACTGACTCTTGCTGGCTGCCGATGAATCTGGTTAGTGCTGTGGCTTTCCATCCTGGAAATGCAAAACAATTGCTCTTCTTTTGCTGCAGAATATCAGCCCCTTTTTCCTTCTATGTAGATTGGTGTGGTTTTTTTTTAACCCTTGTTTCTCTCCCTCCCTTCCTGCCTTCTTCTCGCTTATTCTCCGAGCAACCTGCAATTCCATTGAATTGCTTCGGAATGTCTCAGCCAGTAATCAAAGCCTAAATGCAGAGGGTAATCAGAAGGAAGGAAGGGAGGGAGGGTGGGAGGGGGGGAGGGAGGAAGGCTGGCAGCCTTGCTGTTGGAGAAAAGTGGCACCTTTGCAGAAGATGAGCCGATCACGAGCCTGGCTAATTAGCCACTTTTCTCCCTTCTAAGCTGGCCTCCTTAATTATGCAGACAGTAATTGCCCACCAAATTCTGTAAAACTTCCTTCTGGATTTGTCAACAACAACGCGGGCTCATTAACTCTTCTTGTTTCTTTTATGCCGCATCCGGGGACCTTCTGAACAGAAGAATGGAAAATGGGTTTCCCGGAGGTAAGGCATGTCATGGTCCACTTTTCACATCGTTGTTCAGGGAGTGCCCGCTTTTTAGACTACCCCGAACCTGTCTGTCTTGTTGCAGAGGATTGTGGGACATTCTATCCTGGACTTAAGCTCCCAGAATTCCCTGCCAGTGGCTGATACTCCCTGAATCTAAAATTATTGCCAAGGGAAGCATAAGAGTGATAGACAATCTCCCTCCCAGATTTGTCAACCCTGTTCTGTTTGTTTGTTTTTTACATTTGAAGTCACCCCAATTCAACTGGAGGCTCCTGGGTTTTGAAGCTTTAGGCAGCTGGCATCCACCCAGGGTGGAGCTGTCCTGGGGCTGAAATTCTGGAACCGCAAACCATGATTATCAGCTTCTTGGCTAGGTGGGACTAACAGTGATTTCTCCCTGATGTGAGTTGATCTTAGATTTATGGATCCATCGTGTGCAAGAGATGGACACACTTATCCTCAAGGGCTATCAAGATTAAAAATAGTACCATACATGATGTTCTGGAAACAACCAGGAACTAAGGCTGGTTTTCTGACATGGGCAGAATTGGTTTCCAGAATTGGGTGACATTCACACCAGGGCTATTATATTCTGCACTCACCACTTGGATGTAAAAGTGCTACCACTAAAATTGACTTTCCAAAAGGAGAGTAAGGGGGAAAGTTCTGTGGCCCAACACCTTCTCCTTAAGTTCCAGATGGGTGCTTGGTTCTGTGGAGAAGAGGCGTGTTGGAGCATCCCTTGGTTAGGAGCTGGTTCAGCTCATTGACATGGTTGAAGTCTTGGCTTCTGCTGTCCCAGAAGCCAAAACACCACAGATTGAATCCTTCATGCTAGTGTGTCTGCTTGTGTCTTCAGATACTCCTCAAAGGCCATCATCAAGGCCAGGTCCAGTCAAAGCCCAGAGGAGATCGTGGGGAAGCTACAGAACACCTTGTGTGGAGATTACACCGAAGATCAGTTATCCATGAGTGTGAAGCAAGAAGATACACGTGCTATTTTTTTTGGTAATATAAGTCATTGGATTTTTAAAAAAAATCCTAATGGTCTTTCAATGGAATGATCCCTCTTCTTTCCATACAATAACCCCGAGATAGTAAAACAAGAGCATCTCTCATCAAAGTCACCCAACAAACTTGGGACTTAGATGAAGACTTCTTCACAAAATGTCCTGGTTTACTCTGACGGATTCACAAGTCACACATTCTGAGAGGACACAGCATTAGAGTAGAGGAGAAAGCTTGCTATACCTCCTTTCCTCTCCATCTGTAAAGACATCTTAGATATGACAACTGCTTACCCTCCCTTGGATAACCTACTTCACTCATTGATAACTCTTAGTGTCAATGGTGACATATGGTTGGGGAGAGTAAGCTTAGGTGATCTTCCATTCTTACCCTCTTGTCTCAAAGATCCAGAATCATGTTCTGAACAGACTGTCCAGTCCAACTACAAAGGGATTTACACCTGGCCAAACATGGTTCCCCCCAATATGACGAGCTTGCCCTGCAAGGCCAACCAAAAGTTGACTGCTTCCAGACAATGGTGAGTAGAGGAATGCACCAGCTCCCCTTTCTTTGACTACCAACCTCAGCCCAACCTTGTACCTCAGATGATCTTTGGTGGACTTTGTTTTCCAAAGGATAATTAGGGTCCACAAACTCCAACTAAGAAAAGATCTCCACGGGGAAGGTCATCATAGTTGTGGACCTCAGGTAGACCTCAATTTATGACCACAGATGAGATTAGAATTTCCATGGCTCTATGCTTCTAATAGCTCTGATGTCTCTTTTTGATTTCAAAGCTTGATTAACCTTCGGACTGAAAAAGCCTATTGGAAGAGGCCAAACTTGACCGCGTGTCCTCTGTTGCAAACTTTGCCAGATAATATACTGGATCTTAAAAATGTCACCATCACAGTCGGTAAGTTCCGGGGTGTGTGTGTTGTTTTTAAGCCGAAAAATGTTAAACCAATCCAGAGGTGTCTACTTTTCTTCTCTAGCTACACCTGATGAAGTCCTACTTCCCTCCCATTTCTTGGAAGTCCTTCTTTGTTGGGACGGAAGGTGGCATAAAGTGGGCAGTAGACTCGGGGAAATTGTGTGTGTGAATGTGCTGCAGCGCCTGGAAACGCAACCTCCATGAACGAAAAACCTATCATCTTTCCCCACGAGCTGCTGGCTTTCTAAATGGATGAAAGCGAATCTATGTGTGCCAGGATGATGTTGCAGGATCCAATCAGGGTTGGTCATTGGAACCAAAGGTTTTGTCTTTTGAACTTTTGGACTAGAGCCCATCTTCAGGGCTCCAGCATGAGCCCGAAAGCTCAGAAGACAAAATCACGGTGACCGACCCAGATTGTGGTCCTGCTAGCTTTCGGCTTAGAAAGAGGTCAACTGTTCTTCAAAACTCAGAAGTCTTGTGAGAAGCACATCAGCTTCTGGCAAGGGTTTAGTGGTTCTATCTGTCATGATCCCAAGTAACAGCCCAAATGAAATCAAAACTCCAAGGCCAGACTACAGAGGTGAAATTCAGCCAGTTCTAGCCAGTTTGCTAGAACCAGTAGTAAATTTTCTAAGCCGGTTGTTAGAAGAAATCTCCTTTTGTTTTGTTTTTCGCCACTTTACAGGGTTAATCCTGTAAGGAAGGCAGGAAAGAAACATCCTGGTGTTGTTTCTAGCCTAATCTTTATTGCCCTGCTTGCAGAAACTTCCCACCCAGTCACATGACCCCACCAGCCACGCCCACCAAGCCACGCCCAAAGAACCACTAGTAAAAAAATTCGAATTCCACCACTGGGCCAGAGGCTTCCTCAAAAAGTATAGATTTATTAGGCATGTCATGTTGGCACAGCTGGTGAAAACCCGACTCTGAAGCTTTGCAGGTTTTCCCCACCCAGTTCAAAGTTCTTCTCCCACCATTACACTCAACCATCCCATGCCCCAATCAGGACCCTCTTCCCATCTCAGATGTCTCCCGCCCATGCCCCTCCAGGGGCTGAAGAGAGTGTCCTTGGTTTCCCAGAAGAACGAATATTATTTTGGCTACACATCCCCCCACGCTATCTCTACTCCCCGCTCCCTTTCCCACAGCCTCGCTGTAGCAGCCCTGAAGACGTTCCAAGGGTTGACACTGACTTTGCTGCTCCGTTGCAGAAAATGCTGAAGAGGTGGCAGAGCACATTTTATTTCTCTTGAGTGTTTCGGACCTGAATGAAGACAAAATCGAGGTCCTGATGAGCAAACTGACCGATATTGCCAACTGTGAAGAAATCAGCATGGCCCTTGCGGAGAAGGCACTGAAAATCATCAATATCTTTCTGGAAGATGAAAGCCAACTGCAGGACATGCGAAAGGTGCTCAACAGGTATGGAAAAGAACGTGGTCACCTGTTAAGCAAACGCCCAACTGACTTCCACTTCTGAGTTGAGGATCCAGAATCCATAATAGAGAATCTCAAAGTCGGAAGGGACTTTGGAGGTCCTCTAGTCCATCCTCATGTTCAAGCAGGAGACCCTATACCATTTCAGACAATGATTGCCCAATCTCTTCTTACAAAACCTTCAATGATGGAGCATCCACAACTTCTGGGGACAAGTTGTTCCATTGATTAATTGTGCTCACCGTCAGAAAATTTCTCCTTATTTCTAAGTCCTTAGTTCCAGATTGAGATGTTTAAGTGAAACTTGCACGCAACGAAATTTCATTTCAATCTATGCCCGACTTGTGTACATTTAAAGTGACAATAAAATTATTCTAAATCTAAGTCTAAGAAAGTGTGGGACTGGAGCATTATTGTAATGTGGGATTAGAGTTCATATTATTTCCATAGTCTTTGAAGGACAAGACCCAAAAAAATGACCTTCTTTCTATATTTTTAAAAACATGGGAATCCGAAAAAGGGATGAACAGCCTGCTTTGGAACAGGTTGTAAGTTTGCCAAAGAAAAAGCATTAGACTTTGTCGTGATTCCCCTAGAAATATTTGCCTCCTACTACAATTTTCCAACCGCTCAGAATTCAAAATCTGCAGCTTTTCAGTAACAAATGGACACGGGGTAACAGGGAGGTCCATCGTAATCTCAAATGGTCGCTCAGTGAACCATTGGAAGTTGAGGGCTACCTGTATATATAACGTTATTTCTGAGCTCTTGTTTACTTCTCCAGAATCTTAACGCTCATGGAAGAAATTGGCTTCAAGATGAACTTCAGTGGGAGAAGTGAATCAGTCATCTTGCCAACACTTGCTTTGGCGGTGCTACGCCCAGATCCCATGAACTTCCAAGGAGTTGCTTTTGGGATCGTATCCTACACTTTGGAGACCAGTCCGCAGGTGAGTCACCTTTCACACACTGTTTTTCTCCCCACCTCTTTATCACCTGTTTCTGCCAGGTGACTTCCTGAATCAATTTGAAATCAACTCTAGAACTTTTCCCATGCAGCTCAGTATCCAATCAACACCCTTCACGGATGCCCAGGCCTCGATGTATTTGCCAGGAGTATTGAGAAATTACCTAACGTCCCAATCTTTGGATACAGAAAATTTTACCGGGATTCAATTCACCTTTATCAGTGCTGTGTCATTGTTTGAGGTAAGTAGGCCGGATTTGCAAGAGTGGAAAGAAACTTAGCAATGGATGCCAAAGATGAGAGGGACAGTTGGACCCCAAGATTTAATTTGTGACTCCTTCATTCTGGTGGAGAGTGGTTGGAAATGGCCCAGAGAGAAAGAGAGAGAATGAAAAATAAATCTGTGTTTCTTTTTCAGGATGATAGTTTGAAGAACGAAGTCCTGAACACCTATGTTGTAGGTGCCAACATTGAAAACAAGACAATTGAAGATCTCAAGGAACCAGTCAGCATAGTTCTGCAGCACAGAAGGCCACATGGGGTAGAGTACCACATTATTTCCAAAGGCCCCTGGGTTATTTTCACAACATTAGAATGCATGGCTTAGCTGGAGCTATCATGAATGGCTGGTTTGAGAAGACTGTGGACCAAGAGAGGCCTACAGACTTGTGGAGAATCTTCATTTAATGAAAGAAAGAAGCTATGTTAGAGATCCTAGACCTTGGTGGAGTTAGAAGAATGGAAATATGGAAAGACAGAACTCACTTGTCATTATTATTGATTGATTAGGCTAAATTTTCACTTTCCCTGTCATCCCATCAACGAACAGGATGCACTAAAGAGAAACAACATTTCAGGTGTAGACAACATAATTTTTTAATTACCATTCTAGCCCAAAATAGCAGATAAAGTAAACAGTGTTTTCCTAGAAAAGGAAAACAATCATCCAGTCATTACTTAAGACAACATGCCAATGAGTCTGGTGGCTTATAAAGTGCATTTAACCACCTCACCTCGTACATGCAGGCATTGTCATTCTTACCAAACTTCTGAATATCAGCAATGGGCAAATCCAACGATATTGCCAGGGCATCGAGTGGCCTAACAGGAGAATTTGGAAATTGGTGAAAACCCTGCTCTTTTCAACTAGCGATAGCACAAGGAGAACTCTTGCCTTGAGAGAAGAGAAAGTCTATCAAGGGTTGTGATGGTACAGCATAGGTGGGAGTTATCTCCCGCCAAGGACTTCCATTGCTTAAGCCATTTTCTTTCTCTCTTTTTTACTACTAGGACAATGCTACAGTGCACTGTGTCTTTTGGGACTTCAATAGGAATGGTGAGTACAGTGGACTCCAAAGATGAAAGTTTGAGAGATGGAGAACAACAATCTTCATGTTCTCAACAAGCCGGCATGAATCTCTATTCACTCTACTCCCTCCACCCTTCAATGCGCACCAGAAGTCTGGAAGCAGCTACAAACAGCAGTCAAGAAGAGCTACTAAGCATGGGTGAAATATTTCATCTCTCTCTCTGTTGTGCAGGTGGCCTGGGTGGCTGGAACACCTCAGGGTGTCAAATAAAACACACAGATAGGACCTACACAGTCTGCAGTTGTAGTCATCTGACCCATTTTGGAGTTCTGCTGGTAAGTTCATTTCAATCTTTGTTCTAGTTGTAATGGGGAAAACAGAGTGCCTATACATCAAGGATGTCCAAACTTGGCAAATTTAAGACAAATGGATTTCAACTCCCAGCATTCTCCAGCCAGCCATCTGGATGACACTATATGGGGACAATTGTATGGGCTTATCTTTCTCATATTTTTTTAGGACTTATCTCGGACACCTCTCAGCGATGCTGATGTGTGGGCTTTAACACTGGTGACTTATGTGGGTTGTGGCATTTCCTCCATTTTCCTGGGCTTGGCACTGTTGGTTTATCTCTCAACTGAGTGAGTAGAGTTGGCTGTCTGCTGTTTTTTTCCCTGAATGAATGCAACAAAATTTGGAGTTCCTTGTAGTCTGGCCGTAGAAACTTTATTCAACCCCGGATAGCATAATTTGAGGAAATCAAATAACGGTGTCCCTGCAAGAAACGAGCTCTGTGTGACGGGGTAGGAAGTCAATGTCTTTCCCCCTTTTCATTCCAGCAAGGTCTGTGAGGACTACCCTTCCAAAATCCTGGTCAACCTTTGCTTTGCTTTGTTGATGCTCAACCTTGCCTTCTTGGTGAACTCTTGGCTAGCCATGTTTCAGAATCCTGGCCTCTGCATCGCAGCTGCTGTGACCTTGCATTACTTCCTACTCTCTGCCTTTACTTGGATGGGTCTGGAAGCCGTCAACATGTATTTTGCCCTGGTAAAAGTCTTCAAAGTCTACATTCCGCATTATATGCTCAGGTTCTCCATAGCTGGCTGGGGTAAGTAGGTAATTGGAGATATGGTGTTTTGATGTCTACGCGAAGGTTCCCAGTTTGTAAATATCATTTTTAAGAGAAGCGTGTCCCATCTGTGGCTTTCAAGCATGGGCACAGGAAAGGACACCTCCAAATAAATTCTCGATGGCACCACCAGATGGAGATGCCATCTATCTTTGGGTAACAATGTCCATCAAGCAACTGTGAGGAAATGAAGCGAGGCTGTCTAGTCATTTTTCTTGCAATCCTCCCATTAGGGCATCTAGTTGGCTTCCTGAATTATGGGATGGGGGAGCAGAGGGGCATAACTGTGCCAGACATTGTGTCACAGGTGGGGGGCAATCCCAGAATGGGCAGGGGCAGAGTTCATTGAGGGGGATGTTGAGTGGTTTGGAGGAGGAGGAGGAGGAGGAAGAGGGAGAAGGAGAAGAAGAAGAAGAAGAAGACTTGTCTCACAGAAGACCTTTGGTTCTAAATAGGATGTATTCAGTTTAAAACTGGGGTACAGGTGGCCCCCAAATACAGAATGATGCCCTACCACTGTTCAAACATCCCATTTTAATGTGACAAAGGAAGAAATTTCAGACTAAAATCATTGAAATTAATTCTTAATTCTTCACAAGGCTGAATTGCTCTTAATCTTATTTTATTTTTACATGGATGTTAGATATGAAACCAAATTCTTCCTTTGCTTGCCTTCCCTTTCAACTAGGGCTTTCCAATTTCATTTCTTTTCTCCAGCTAGGACTTCATTAAACTTCTGGAGGAGTTTCTCCTTTTTTGTTAATGCGGTTTTGTTTTCTTGGGGATCCTTAGGAATTCCAGCGCTTATTGTAATTGTAGTCCTCAGCATCAACAGAGACTTCTATGGGACTGAATATACTTTGAGAAGAAGCGCTGACAGCCCATCCATGCAGTTGTAAGTCTCTTGTTTTGATTTATTTTTATCTGAAAGAACAGGAAGAGAGAAATTAGACCGGAGGAACCCATTGCTATAATTCCTACTGTTCCATCTTTAGCCCCTAAATTGTTTGCACGCCTACCTCAGCATGTTGCATTGGTAGAAAATATTGGGCTAGGAGCAGGAAAGCTCAGATTATAGTTATCTTGAATCATGAAAGCTCACAGAGAGACTTTGGGTCAGTTGTTCAGCCTCAGTCCAACATACATTAAAAGATTTTTGTTGTGGGGAAAAATTGGAGGCTGATGAAGCTTTACATACCATGCAGGAGTTTGTGAATGAAAAGTAGACATCAATCCAATCCAATCCACCCACCCATCTAACCATCCATTCAACCATCCATCCAAGGTGCTGCTTTTTATCTATAAACCTGTCTTCTCCAGCCTGGCATCTCCTAAGAAATTTGGATCAAAACTTCAACCATGGAGTTGACCAACCCATCTTCCTTTGTCTTCCTCCAGTTGCTGGATTCAGGACAGATGGGTTTTTTACATCTCTCTAGTTGGCTACTTCATCCTGGTGTTCCTGATCAACATCAGCATGTTTGTTACTGTCCTATGTCAAATCCATATCATGAAAACCAACCATTCCAGGGTTGGGAAGGACCGGAGCCAAGAATTCCTCCTTGACTTGAAGAGAGTCATCAGCTTGACATTCCTGCTGGGCTTGACGTGGGGTTTTGCCTTCTTCGCATGGGGCCCCTTGAAGACTGCCTTCACGTACATCTTTGCCATTTGCAACTCCTTGCAAGGTAAGTCTCATGATAAGGTGCACTGGCCATGTGTGTGTGTGGGGGGGAGAAGGACCATAGCATGAGAAGAGTACATGACTTAGTTGTGGTCCTTGGTTCAGTTCCAACTACAAGGTCCTTTAGCTGAATTGTGACAAAGTTCCTTTTGCCTACAACACAGCAGGATGAGGGTAGAGTAATTCCAAAACATCTTCAAGGTGCCAGGTTGAGGGAAGCCCAAGGACACAATGGAACACCTGCTTTAGATGTAGAAGATTGAATTTCCAGGTGTTCCCATTAAATATTTCGAATTGTAACCAAGGTATGATTTGTGTCTGCTCTCCTTTTTCTCCTCTTTCTTCTCTGTCCCACCACTTGGTGAGATTTCTCATTGTCTCTTCTAGAAATTATAAAATTTGGGGGTGGAGGAGGGGCGGATTAGACACCTTGTTTGGAGTCTTCCATTCCCTATGGTGTGATAGAACATTTTGTAATGTCAGTGGAGAAACCAGAATACTTCTGATTTTGTTGATGCTTTGTTCATTTCCGTGGGATGTTTCCAGGCTTTCCGCAACTCATCTGCTCCTACACCCTTTTCTATAATTTATGAAAAGCTTGGTGAGCAGACTGTGTGGAATCCAAGGAACAAACACTTTATCTGCCTTCCTTTCTAGGGTTCTTCATCTTTGTTTTCTACTGCCTCATGAAGGACAACATCAGGAAGCAATGCCAGATACACTTCTGTTGTGAGAAATTTCGGCCCAGTAATTCCCGTAAGGCACCCAACAGTTTCCTTCTGTTCTGATGGGGCGCTCCCTTCCTTGACTTGACGGGTTCGCACAAACTCGCAAGGGTTGGTCTTAACAACGAAACCCTTGCAAGTGTGTGATTGCTGCCTTGCTCAGAACAAGTTTTGGTTCAGGGACTATGGTAGACCGTGCTATAAAAGATTCTGTGGAAGAAAGCAACCTTGCTACTTCTTATCCCAGATTTTATACCTCTGATAACCTCCCCCCCCAATTCTTCCATCTGATTTCAGACACGATCAGCTCAGCCACCGTGTTGCAGAATCACCGTTGCATCATTGAGCGGAAACACTCGTGTCATTCTTTGAAGTCCCTCAAGTCTTGCAGCACTGGCTCTGACAGTTTAGTTGAAGCAAGTCCAGACATTGGGGTTGAAACTGGTGAGAAGGAAGGATGGATATTTGGGGGAGAAAGGGCTTGGATGACCCATGCAGCAGAATCCTAAAAGTCTCTTTGATTGTCCCTCTCCGAGAAGAACAATCTTCCCTTGGCATGATGGTGCTCATTCCTTTTCAGCCTGCAGGGAGTTTTTACAGAAAAATAGACCGTTCAAAGCATCTCCTGTGGAGCCAGAAGTTGTAAGGATCGCTCTTCTGTTGCACTGTGGTCCAAGCCTAAAATCCATTGTGGTCCAAACCTAAAATTAAGGAGATTTTTTTCTGACAGTATGAACAATTACTCAAAGGAACAGTTTACTCCCCAGAAGTAGTGGAAGTTCTACCACTGGAAGGTTTCAAAAATAGACTCAACAATCATTTGACCAGGATGTCCCCTGCCTTGAACAGAGGGTTGAATTATAAGATCTCTGAGATTCCTTCTAACCCTTTGAGTTTATGTTTTATCCTTCAAAATGGAAAGAGTAAGCAACAGCAGTCAACCAAGCTCAACTAGGGGGCGGTATATAAATTGAATTAAATAAAAATAAATAAATAAATAAATAACTAGACCCCATCAAGACTTAACAAATGCCTTCATTCAACATATCAAACTGATACAAATGACAGTCTCAGAAGATGTTGGTTGTCTTCTTCTGCAAAGGGAGTAATTTTTTTCTAAATTCCCAGTTCAACCTAGAATATTTTAGTAATCAGATGAAACGTGTCGAGTGAATGCAGCTGTTCAGTAATGCCACCAAGACGAGACAGCCTTGAGGGGTGGTAGCACATAGATTACAAGGGTGACACCAATAAATATTCCACAGAGAACTGATAATCTATTATGTTCATCCCTGTGGAATGAACTTCCCCCGGAGATTCGTATTATTACGGATCTCCGGTGCTTCCGACGTGCCCTGAAGATCCATTTATTTCAGCGAGCTGGCCTGGCCTGACACCTGAGGGTTTTAAATTTAATTTAAACTTAATTTTAATTTTATATTTAAAGTGTTCATTAATT
>JAEANM010012399.1:0-14827 GCA_017656035.1 Myanophis thanlyinensis | reverse complement strand
TGCTCTTGAGGGTGTGCATCTTGAATTTGTTGTACACAACATACTCGTTGAGATCCTTGAGATCCAAGATGGCCCTCTACCCTCCCGATGTCTTGGGAATCACGAAGAGGATGGAGTAGAACCCTTGACCCTGGAACTCAGATGGGACCGGTTGGATTGCCCTTATGTGTAAAAGATGGCAAATCACCTCTGACATGAGGGCCTGTTGCACTGGATTGTTGGACGTTGGGTATTGGCAGAACCTGTTCGGGGGGGTCACAAGGAAGTCCAAGGCTAAGCCGTGCCTGACCGTTCGCCTCACCCAGGCATTGGGCGTAGTTGCCTCCCATTGGTCCGCGAAATATGTGAGGTGGCCACCAATGGGAAAATTCGTGTGAGTCACTTGGAGCGACGGAAGGGCTTGCCCCGCTTGTTGGCCTGGGCGCATCTGGAGAATTGCTGCTGGTAATTGCTCTGAAATGGCCACTGTTGTTGTTGTTGCTGTCTGTCCTGACAGAAGGGGGTCTGGCAGTAGGACGGAGAGTAGAAGTCGGTGGATGGGTGAAAAGAGGAATGCCTGTAGTAAGGTTTCCTTCTCTCAGAGGTTTTGGGATTGGATTTCAACCTCTTTTTCCCCTCCTTCGTCTCAGTGAGGACTGGTTTAAGTGCCTCACCAAACAACTGCTGGCCTGCAAATGGGGCGGTTGCCAGTTTCCATTTTTGCTTTGCATCTGCCTGCCAGGACTTTAGCCATACCACTCTGCGCCCAACTACTGCTGTCCCGATGGACCTCGCCACGAACTTTGCAGCATGAAGCGTGGCATCCACTGAGAATTCGATTGCTGCCATCAGCTTATTTATATCCTGATGGACCCTGGTGTTCTCTGCTTCTATCCTCTCTTGGAGCTGACGAAGCCAGAGGAGGATGGCCCTATTGAAGAAAGACGCTGATGTTGCCGCCTTCACAGCCCAGGCTGCGGTTTGATGACCCCTGCAGAACAGCTGTTCTAGACGTTTGTCCTCTGCCTTGAGGAGATCGTCCGGGTCTGCGACCAGAATGTTGGAGGATGCCATGTCTAATACTGGCTCGTCCACCTTCAGTGCCTCCAGGGAGGTAGCAAATGCCTCAGCCATATTGTATAATAACTTTTCTGAATTCAAGGGTGGCTTGCCCACACCTGGGACCTCCCATTGCTTAATGATGAGGTCGGAAAACAGAGAAGGAGCTGGAATCTCCTCTGCTTTAGTAACTTGCATGGTTAAGAGAAGTTGAGCCGCTTCACCTTCTGGAGTAGTCTGTTGCTCCATGGAGGATGTATTCTTAGGTTGCAATTGCATCACGATTTTTGCTTTGTTTAGAAGCGTTTTAAACATTGACGCCCAGAAGAGTCCTTGGAGGGTCGGAGCCTCCGGGAGGTCTGTTTCATCGGCAGAAAGTACACGATCGTCCTTGGCTGCCAAGGCGTCTGAAGCTTCTGACGACGAAGGTGACTGAGGACAAACATAATCCTGGTCCAGCTGAGAGGAGACAGAAGAGATCGTCCCCGAGGTGGATGGCTGAGCCTCGGCTGGGCTGGCAGGAACAGGCTGTGTCAGCAATTGATTGGTGGTGATCGCGGCCATGATTATGTCCTTCATCTGGGATAGCAGACTCTGCTGCGGAGCTTTTAATGTCAACGGCTCTTCCAGGGATACAGCGGTCGGCTGCTGGCTCTCTCTGTGCACAATAGGTTGGAGAGGGAAGTCCTCTGCCTCCTGCACAGTCCCCTCTGGTGATAGTGGAGGGACTAACCACGGTTCCGCCTCTGGTGAAGGCGGAGAGGGCGATATGTTGGACAGCTGCGTGTCAGGTAATGGGGCAGCTGACTTACCCTGCCTCTTATCTGGGGCCCGCTGACCGTGTGGCTCTCCTTTTCCCCCAGCCCTGGAAGATTTCTGAGGTGGAGCCCTTGGTTTCTTAATTGGAGGCTGCTCGGAAGCAATATGTTTGCGCTTTGCAGTACATCTGCGTGGCTGGTGTGGTGATAACGATCTGCCATGTGTTTGAGAAGGATTCTCCACAAGGTCTGTCCCAATCGCAGGCAGAACCCATGAGGGAAGGAGAGAGAAAGGGAAAAGGTATTAGTCTGAGACACTTTGCAAATCTATCTGTCCAGGACTGTAGAAACTGGGAATATTCCAGCCAGTCTTGGAAATCTTCCCCTTGTGACCTCCCAGGCCCCCCTGAGAATGTGTTTTAGCAAGTGGGGTGGGGGAGGGCAGGGGGGCTGTTCATCCACTCCCCAAAACCCTTTTGGGGAGTCCCAGGCAGCTTGCTAAACAAACTCAGCTTGTGAAGAAAAGGCCTATAATTTTGCTGAAATGAGTGCCATGTGGCAACCCTTTGTACAGCTGCCGCCTTTAGTTTTAAAGGAAATCATGTTTAGACAGGTTTCCATTGCTCCCTGTGTGCACTATAGGCCCCAAAATGGCGGCCGGAGCATTAAGGACAAAATCCAAAATGGCGGCCACAGCTGGCTTCATCTTGCCCTCTTTCAAAATGGCGGCTGGAGCATAAGGGCAAATTCCAAAATGGCGGCCGCAGCTGGCTTCATCTTGCCCTTTTTCAAAATGGCATCCGGAGCATAAGGGCAAATTCCAAAATGGCTGCTGCAGCCAGCCTCATCTTGCCCTTCTTCAAAATGGCTGCCGGGAGACAAAAGAGCGGCCGCAGCTGCTACTAAGCACGAGGGATGAGGCCTGTCCGAAAACGAGGGCTGCACTGCAGATAATAAGGCCAGCGGCCCTCCCTGCACCTGGAAGGGCTTTCCCCAGAAGGCCCAGGTGCTCCGTGGTGAAGGGATCTCGATCCGCTCCTCAGTGCTCCAGCGCGATCAAGAAAAAGGCTTGAAAAATTGCCCCATACAGGCCTCAAATGCCTCCGAAGAAAGCGGCTATGATGTACAGGCCGGAGAAGCCTCAACCAGGCTCAATGCGGCTGAATGGGCAGGAAAAAACCAGCCGAATATGAATTTTTTCTTGTGGAGCCAGCCCGCGACCTCGGTAGGGCCGCAGGCATTGCACAAGGCCCCCGCTGTCTCGGCCGGATCAGCAGGGGTGGGGGTGGTCATTTCGTCCCCCCTGGAGCCACTGCCTCATCGGGCATGTTCTTCATAGAAGAAAATTGCCCTTACAATCCCCCCCCCTTCATTAATCCTCTGCTGCCGTCCAGTACCTGCAGCTTTAAGAGGTGTGGGGGAGGGTGGTGGTGGTGTAGGGGAAGCGTGCTTAGTGCAACATATATTACTGGTGACTTCTTCCCCCCCCCCCCCTTCACTACAAATGCATCTAATTCCAAGGGAATCTGGAAAAAAGGAAAAGATAGAGAAAGATTAGTTACTTACATCTAAATCAAAAAGAAATTATTCAAAACGGAGTGAGAACAGTCAGTTATCTATTGATGACTGAGAATGAAACTGGGGCTGGGGGAGGAGCCTGGCCCCTTTTATAGCTTTAGTTCTCAGTCAGTAGATCTATGAAATGACAAGACTAACCCATAAATCTTACGGATTTGCTCTCTACTTCCGACGGAGAATGTTTATTCCTCCTGATGACGTTAGCTTTATTCTTGGTCATTTTTTAAAAATTTTATTTGTTATTTTATTGTATTATTCTTGCATTTTAACTCTTTCATTGTAAAAAAAAGAAAAGTAAGCAACTTAGAATGCTGATAAATAGCAGTGGTCTATAAATCCCAGTAAATAAAATAAATCTGTATAATTTCCAAATTATGACAATTTTGTGACTTTATTCAACTTTGATAAGACCTCACACTGAGTGCATAATCCCAACTATGCACACTATACTTTTAAAAGGATTTTAAAAATAGAACATATTCTGAAAAAGGCAAAGAACATTATTTTACCTGGTGGAGTCAACTTTGAAATAAAACCAGGGAGAATATAATAGGACACTTCAAATACTTGAAAGGATGTCACCCTGAAGAAAGTGATTTGATCTCTCTTGTTTCAGAGTACAGCATATGTTATAATTGATTTAAGTTTCAGAAAGGATTCTGACAGAATGTTAGAAACAACTTTCCAACATTAACAGAGTTCAACATGAAAGTACACGAATGTGATATGTTCTCTTCATTGGATGGATTCAAGGGAAAGCTAAGCAAGCATGCTTTTCATGTGCCCTTTTGTAATTCTGTAGAATAATTAAGTCTTCCAAAACTGTTCAGCAATAATGTTTAAGCATGAAAAGAGGGTTCAAATTAGGATGACTTGGATGTTTAGAGAAATAGAAATGTCAAGTTTAACATTAAGTTTCTGCTTAAGCAGTACACTCAATGGGAAAATATCTACAGGAGTAAAGGAAAAATGGGAAAGCAAAACTGGGACTTGAAACTATATATTTCTTCTGATTGCATACATCTCGTCTGACAACCTCTTTAGCTTATATGCATTTACTTATTTGAAAAATGATGTTTTTACAAATGGGAGGAGGGAGAATGATGTTGTACGTAAGATGCTGGCTAAGACTAGGGAAACCCAGACTCTGTTCTGCTTCAGTGCAGAAACCAATTGGGTGACCTTGGTCAGTCATCCTTTCCTGAAAAATGCAATTAGGTTCTGCAACAAGTCAGCTGAAGGATAATTTATGGTTTCACCATGTGAATTATGCAAACACCATACAAATAAATGGCTCTTGCAATCAAGCCCAATAAATGCTGAAATGATGTAGTTCTAAACATAAGAGATAGACAATATCTCAGTTATCCCATCACTGTTAAGTGATAAAATTAGTTACATTCAGAAATTTACATTCTGACGAATATAAAAAAAGCTAGATGAACTCTCAAGAATGTATGTACTATTTATTGCTAAAAGAAAAGGGGTGCACTAAAAACCCATCTATTCCAGCAAGCTGGTCTGGTCTAATACCTAAGGGGTTTTAAATTTTAAAATTGTTGAATTCTTCAAATTTTAAATTTTTAACTTTGGTTATCTTAATTTTTATTTTGGCCAATATATTTAATCCATTTTAATTGTATTTTAACCTTTGTCGATTTTGTTTTAGAAGGCTGTACACCGCCCCGAGTCCTTCGGGAGAGGGGCGGTATAGAAATTTTGTTATTATTATTGTTATTAAAAGAGAGAAGTTTGTGTAACAATTTTTTTTACTATAAGTAGTTTTTTATTCTTAAAACCTTCTGTTTAACAGAATTTCTTGGAAGGAAAAAATGAGGAAATGAATGTGAAAATAGAGAAAGGACATTCAGGGAAACTGTATGATAAAAAGCTTCTTTTACAAGTAAGCAAATGTCTACATATGAGTTCTTTCTGTTAATAAATCTGAAACAGGCAGTCCTGCAGATTTGCTTGCATTCTTCTTCTTCTTTCGGCTGTTCCCTCTAGGAGTCGCCACAGCGAAACATCTTTTTCCACCTAACTCTATCCTTGGCATCCTCTATTCTCACCCTAACTGAGTTCATGTCTTCTTCTAGCACATCCATATATCTCCTCTTTAGCCTTCTTCTTGACGTCTTGCCTGGCAGCTCCATCTCCAATATCCTTCTACCAATATACCCACTATCCTTCCTCTGCACATGTCCAAACCATCTCAATCTGGCCTCTCTGACCTTGTCCCCCAAACAGCTGACCTGATCTGTCTCTCTGATGTGCTCATTCCTAATCCTGTCCATTCTGGTCACTCCTAAAGAAAACCTCCTCATCTCTACCATCTCTATCTCTGCCTCTTGTCTTTTCCTCACTGCTACAGCCTCTAACCCATACAGCATAGCTGGCCTCACTATTGTCTTGTACACCTTTCTTTTGATTCTTGCTGACACTCTTCTGTTACACAACACTCCTGACACCTTTCTCCACCCATTCCAACCTGCCTGCACTCGCCTCTTTAACTCTTTTCCAAACTCCCCATCACATTGGACTATTGACACCAAATACTTAAACTCCTGCACCTTCTTGGCCTCATCCCCCTTTAACCTCACTGTTCCACTTTCCTCCTCTCATTCACACATGTATTCTGTCTTACTATGATTAACTTTTATTCCTCTTCTTTCCAGAGCATACTTCCACCTTTCCAGGTATTCCTCCACCTGCTCTCTGCTCTCACTACAGATCACAATGTCATCTGCAAAAATCATTGTCCATGGGGATTCCTGTCTGACCTCATCTGCAAACCTGTCCATCACTATACCATACAAGAAGGGACTCAGAGCTGATCCTTGATGTAGCCTCACCTCCACTTTGAACTCCTCTGTCTGACAACAGCACATCTCACTACTGTCATACATATCATACATATCCTGTACTACTCTGACATACTTCTCTGCCATTCTTGATATCCTCATACAGTACCATAGCTCCTCTCTCTGCACTGTGTCGTATGCTTTCTTTAAATCCACAAAGACTCAGTGCAGCTCCTTTTGACCATATCTATATTTCTCCATTAACATTCTCAGGGCAAAAATTGCATCCATGGTGCTCTTTCAGGTCATGAAGCAATACTGCTGCTCACAGATATCCACTTCCTTTCTTAGCCTAGCTTCCACAATTCTTTCCCATAGCTTCATTGTGTGGCTCATCAATTTTATACCTCTGTAGTTGCTACAACTCTGCACACACCCTTGTTCTTAAAGATCGGCACTACAACATTTCTCCATTCATCAGGCATCTTCTCACTCTCTAAAATCCTGTTGAACAAACTAGGTAGAAACTCCAGTTTTGCTCACATTCACAAGGAGAAATTTTATTTTTATCTACTGAGGAGTTGACTGATATGTCACCATTAAGAATAGAATTTTTTTTAAGATCAAGGAACTTAAAACATCAAGTTTTCAGAACCCAGTAGTTGAATACAAAGGGTTAACATCAGCAGTTTTATGCTAACTAAACCATATAAATCTGGAATTAATTGTTGAGACTCAGAAAAGCTGTTGCCAGGAGACTGGCTAGTGTCCCCAAATTAAATCTCCCCTACTCTTCTGTCTAGCTGCAAATCCACTATGTATAAAGACATTTAATTGTTCATGAATATAAAGAACTAATACTTGCTGCAATAAAGGTGATTTCTGCTGCATTGCCTTTAGGATCGTTCTAATTTTGTGCTGGCTCAACCAGTATTCTTTGTATCACAGGGATAGAGCCACTGGAAATGGGGATGGAAATGGGGATGGAAATGGGGATGGAAAAGCTTTAGTGAGCCTAGTGTTGCTTGCACTCATTTCCGTACATTTTCCCCATTTCATGGGTGTGCCCTAATTTCTTCAAAAGTACAATTTAATGAGATGGACAAACTGGACTGTTTTTTCAAGCTGGAAGGTTTCATTTGCTAGTCTATATCTCTTCAGACTTGACAAGGAAAGGCTGTATTTTTTAAAGCAAGATTATCAGGGAATAGCAAGAAAAACTGACACTGAAATGAATCTATTCCAGTTTTACTAAATTTTCAGAGGGAAGATTGTCATTTCACTTGTTCATTTAGTACATTTCATGGAGAGATAAAACCAAATATTGATTTCATAGAGAGTGAATAAAAAAACAACAACCTAGAGTTGTCCTTTTAAAAAAAACAAAAAACACTGTGATTTCCTGCAGAGCCAATCTATGAAATTCTTGCTCTTTTCCAAACAAAGGCATATCACAGGCATAGACAGTGTTGTGATGTTGCTTGCTTCTCCTTGCTCCTTCCCTGCAGATACTTAGGTTGCTTTGGAAAAAGCTACTCTATAAAGAAGCAAAGAAGTCAATTTTTTATACAAAAAAAGAAATGGCCTCATTTTCATATAAAATGCTACATAGTAAAATATAAGCATTGTGACAAGGCTAACAGACAGGTACTAATTGACAGGTATTCCCAAGGACATTGTTTCTAGTTCTCCACTACATTAGTAAATAATCAGTTAGCATTTTAAAGGATTGTTTGAATATGGAATCATCAGATGCAACAGTGAGACTGGGTCAGTGTTGGGTATTTTTTATAAACATACAAACAAATAAATAAATAAAGAAATAAAAGATTTAATTCCAATATGGTTTCAGTTCAATATTAATTAAAGATGAAGGAAGGGAGAACCTGGCCTAAAAAAGTAGATGCTGCTAGGTCAGCTGATTATTGTCATTATTCTTTGTCTTAAATTCTTCATTATCTCCATCCCCACCAGAGTGTGTGTAGGAAATCACATGTATGCTAATATCTTTTTAAAAGACAGCAGTGACAAACAGTGGCCTGGAAACGGACTGACAATCAATGCAGCTCACAAAGCTGTGCTATGCCATCAGTAAACATATTTGCACTTGGAAACATGTTTGGGAGCAACATAGGTTTATGAGGATGCCAGCCACACAGCATTAGTTTGCTCTTTTTCAAAATTAATGCTTCTTTAGCGCCACCTCTACTCCTATAAAACAGCCTGTTATAAAGAAGTTCTTGGCAAACCACTAAGCATCTGAAAGGATTGTGGGATAGCAACAGGAGGAAAATCTAATAAGTTATTTTACTTAATGTTAATTGAGGAGAGATTAAAATATTTATGTTAATTTATTATTCAAAGCTCTGGGAGCTGGAACTTATTGGCAGATTCTGAGGACAATTAGCTAGCAGTCAATTTACATGCCAGTCCTGATTGGTTGACATTATTGGATGTTCTAGACTTCTTTAAAAGGCTCTGCAAGGCCTCAAATGGCACCTATGTTGGTGCCATTATTGATGCAGCCCTTTAAGCTTGTTATTCAAAATAGAACAGTGCCTTGAACTTACTGAAAGCTGAGCCATATTAAAGCAATCATGTTGACACCAGAACTACAGGCACCGAATCAGAGTGTTTCGTCTAACTCAGCTGAAGCACAGCCCAAAATTGAATCAATATTTTTACCCACTTCAAGGCACCTATTCAGAGTGTATCAGTGCTGCTTGCATAGGTCTTGTGGATCCACCTAGGATTATAATCTTCAGAACATCAAGATTTAAAGAAAAAGACATATGAAGTATTCTGACTGTATTAAGTACAACAAGGCAGATGCCCTAGCGGTCAGGAATACGTCTAGCTTGCACAGTTCATTGTGTCTGAAATGTTAAGAACACGTTTTGTGAGTTGTCAGAAAATGGCTGTGATAGGAACACCTTCCTCTCCTTAAAATGGCTGATGTAAAGGACATTGCCAGTCATAAAATGCCCAGTCGCAAAGGACAAAGGTTGTTTCTTATCTCTCCCTCCAAGCTCTCATGATATTCTTATTCCAAATTATTTTTCCAAAGTCCTGGACTGCAGTCATTATTAGAACTAATGGACACTTGTAAATAAACCCATTGATGGAGACATTTTCTGCATATCAGTATCTAATTAAGAAAACATGAATGAGATTTGTAAAAAGTTCTTATATCAATATTCTTGTCTTTGGATGCCCATAGAATATGTACTTAAAGAAATAATCTGAAATGAGGGGCTTCTTCTGGACAGAGTTAATAGCTACTGTGATTTCCTAATTAGAATATAATGTTTTTCATACTTGGAAGATTGCTGAGAAACTACAGCTAATTGTTTACTTTAAAGCAGTAAAGCTCTAGCAAGAAATCTTTATATTCAAATGTAAGTAATTCTGTTTCTAAATGGGTTGTCCCTTTGTGATGTGGGAACCAGACTGAAGTCTGAGGAAGTCATTTATTTGTAGTACTTAAAGAGCCTCCTTGGTGATAATGGCTAAGCCTGTGAGTTCCAGACTTGCCATAGTTATAAAGCCCAGTGGTCTTGGGCCAGCCTCTCTCAAGAAGGTCAAGAAGGAGACAATGGCAAACCACTTGTGAAATTTTGCCAATAAAACTGTAGGGACTTATCCAAGCAGATGCCAGGAGTCAAATTGACTTGAAGGCTAAAAACAAAACAAAACTCTAAACCCTTAATATAAGAAGCATACTCGTCAAGAATATGAGAGTCAGTTTGATCTAGTAGTTAAGACACCAGGCTAGGAAATAAGAGACCATTGGTTCATGTTCCATTTGAGCCATGAAAACCAACTGTGTGAGCATGGGCCAATCACCCTTAGTTCAACTCACTTCACAGGGCTGCTGTTGTGGGGAAAATAGGAAGAAGGTACAGTATATGTTGGATATGTTCATTGCCTTGAGTTATTCATAAAAAAGTAATAAAGGTGAGATATAAATAAAAGGAAAAGAAAAATCAGCAGCAATTCACCCACCTTTAAAAAGCAAAGATATTTGGATTTTAGATGTATCCATGGTCCAAAGCAAAATAACTGCACAGCACTGCTTTGATTTTTATCTGTATTCTGTATGAAGAATTATCCTGGTGCTTTTGCTTACTTGTGCTTAAATATAATTTAAAATAGTTTTGTACACTGGTTATCTAAGCTGCTTTACATGAAAACATTAAGGGACAGTAGATAAAACCATGTTAAGTAAAAAAAACCAGACATTTTATTTTGTTCACTGAAGTTGAAATATGTGGAAAAAATTAAAATAATGGCAAAGCTATCTTGTGAATATGAACAAGCAGATATTAAAAGAAGTCCAATAACTTTATATGTTAGAATTCCATAGCCGCTTCTTGTTCACTCAGAAAGTAAATAATATGGATTTTGTGACTTTTCTGTGAGCTAAGAAGTGAAGTAATGGCAGAATGAAGTAGCTCAAGTAAACTACTCTTAATTTCCTCATTGGGTTATCAGTAATTAAACTTCATTGATTGTACTAGGTTTCCAGAGATTTGATTGTATAACATTGGGATCACACAATGGATCACACACTGGTTCAAAGCTACACTATGGACTGTTTTTGGACAAGATACTACCTCTCAGGGAAATCGAGACGAAATTGTTGGTGTGGGAGGAAAAAAAAACCAGAAAAGGCATTGTTACACATAGGTTGCCTTGAGTTTTTAGAAGAAATACATAATATATATATTTTGATATGTATATTTTTGCCACCACCACCCCATCCCAAATAAAATATGCTTCAGTGATTACATGCTTTGACAGTGATTGCACAATTATATATTTATTCATATCCTAAACAATTAGATTCATTTGTAGTCATAGATCGGAAGTTACTATAAATGCAATTGATGAGGAATCTGAATAGCAGCACAGTTCAGTCTTCATTAAAATGTGAATATCTACTAATTGTTTGCGATACTGTATGATGGAAGTGCTTCTGGGCTTGCCACATTAAATTCCAAGAGTGGAAAGAAACTTCATTACGAAATATTAGTCCAGGTTTATTCACCTATTACATAGGAAAGTAGATGGAGGTTTTGCCTCTGCTATCAGATTTCCTTTGTACAGGTATGCATATACATACAATAGTTGTGTAGTGCTTAAGAATCAAAAGGAAAAGATGCTTCAGAGATTTGTGAATAGTCACATGGTACCTATCAAGGACTCCTTAGAGTATATCTCCTTTTTTCTTGAGATTGTGTGGCTGCACTCTGTAGGTATGTTATGTGATATTTGGAAAAGTTCATTGGTTTAAAGAGTTGCTGACAAGTCCTTTTACAGTCATCCATGCTCTGTAATGCATTTCTCATTTCAAATTTGAAGCACAGGACAGCTATTATGAACAAAAAATGGTATTTTCTAATAAGATGGAGTTCCAAGCAAATCAAATGGGGATGTGCTGGAAATTTATCGGAGTCTCTTTTGGGAGTCCCCCCCCCCCCAATGCTGTGGCCGAACATGGTCCAAAGCTGCCCACCTCATGTAGAACTTTAAGATGGAGCTGCTGTTTACTTCTAGTGAACATTCCATGACAGATGTTCAGATTTTTTTACCTGATGTTTTTAAAGCAACAAAGACAGATTGTTGGATTGTATATCCCCCTTTATTCAAAGTGTTGATTTTATTATTATCCTGGTTCACTAGAAAGTTTCACTTCCAAGAAGAAAATGAGATAGGAGGTGATAATGACAAGAGACCTTTGTTGGTTTATCCTTATGAAGATTCTCCACATCTAGGAGATGTCATGAAATAATTCCAGCCATGTCACCATGTCATTATAAAGGCTTATCATAGAGCTCTGCAAGGTTATATCCAGTTTTGTGTCTATACATTGTTGATATGTGTACTATGTACATTTTTCAACAGAACATGGAAGTATTTTCCAGGGGTGAGGCCTGCTGTTTGAAGAGCTTAACTTCTCAGAAATTCAAGGAGCACCTGCCATTTTACTGTTTATATTAATTTGTTTAACTGTTTTATTATCAGCTTTGATCTGAATACAACTCACATTGATATAGATTAGAGAAAGCAGTATGTAAATGTTTTTATTAAATTAATATCAGTAATTTAATTTGCTGAAGTTATTGAGAATGTTTTATTGAAACTCTCTTGCAATTACAGTTGTACAACAAAGACGTGATCATTATATCAACCTAAGGCAGATGGTAGAGCAGCTATTATTTCTTTTTATTATAAGGTTTTTTTTATATTATTAGGAATGTCCTGCAGGTTGTATCTATGCAACGTTCCTGAATTAATGGTAGATTTGTTTCCATGTGCAGAGACTGAAGGGACTGAAGATAGGAGAATAAACGCCGAAATGGACTTTGTAACTAGGCAACCGTGTTCTCTCATCCTTTTCAACTGCTGCTCTTCCCACTGTATCTTCTATGGAACCAATTACTGGTTTGTTCTGTTGCTGCTCGCCTGGCCATAAGCTGTTTAGTTATAATCTTCTTGCATATTTCCGTCTCACTTTTTAATATGAACATTTCTCATACTTTATTAAATTGTACACAAGCTTTGTGGTGGAACAGTATCTATATTCAAGTCTATTCCATACTCAAAATATGCGGGATAGAACATCTATGGTGAGAAGCATGAAAAGTCTAGTAGCATTCATTCTTCCATGTTTAGTGACTGCTTTTTGCTTTTTAATTATGTTTCATCTAATTATTTAAAAAATTAAAGTGAAATATAGTACAATAACTGATAATGCCATAAAGAATATTTTCTATATTTTAGTGATATACTGTAGTGCTTTAATGTATAAGATACTATATAATATATAGTGATAATATATAACATAATATTTTTCTTCTGTCCAATTGTGCTTGATTCTCAGACACTGCCTGGACAAGTTTCTGCAGTTTTTTTGGCAAGGTCTTTCAGAAGTGTTTTGACATTGCACTTTCCCTAGGGCTAAAGAAAAACGATCCATGGTCACCTAGCTGGCTTTGTTCCCAAGACTGGATTAGAACTCTCAGTCTCCCAGTTTCTAGCCTAATGCCTTACCACTACACCAAACTGGGTCTCATAAGATTATAATGAATTTTTAAATGCCTTTCAGCCTGATTTAGTCATATGAATAATTAAAATAATCACAAAGATTGGAAAATCAATAGAAAATAATGAGTCAATAACATTGCATATGTGGTGACTGTTGATATCCTAAGATGTATTAGAAATGAACTTGAGAGAACAACACGAACTAATAAATCTTCTTGGCCAGACCAGGCAATGAAATCATTGGCGGCCTACTTGTTGCATTGTTGTTGTTGTTAGTTGCGAAGTCATGTCCGACCAATCAAACCCTATAAACAACTTTCCTCCAGGCCTTCCTGTCCTCTACATCCCCCGGAATCCATTTAAGCTCACACTGATTGCTTCTGTGACGCCATCCCACCACCTCATTCTCTGCTGTCCCATTCTTCTTTTGCCTTCAATCGTTCCCAGCATTAGGCTCTTCTTCCTTCTCATTAGGTGGCCAAAGTATTTGAGTTTTATCTTCAGGATCTGGCCTTCTAAAGAACAGTCAGGGTTGTTCTCCTCTAGGACTGACTGGTTTGTTCGCCTTGCAGCCCAGGGGACTCACAGGAGTCTTCTCCAGCACCATAGTTCAAAGGCCTCAGTTCTTTGGCATTCAGCCTTCCTTATAGTCCAACTTTCACAGCCAAACATTGCAACTGGGAAAACCATAGCCCTGACTATTCACACTTTTGTTGGCAGGGTAATATCTCTGTTTTTTAGAATGCGGTCTAGTTCTGCTATGGCTTTCCTCCCCAGGAGCAAGTATCTTTTAATTTCTTGGCTGCAGTACCTATCTGCAGTGATCTTGGAGCCCATGAAAATAAAATCTGTCACTACCTCCATTTCTTCCCCATCTATTTGCCAGGAATTGAGAGGGTCAGGTGCCATGATCTGTTTTCTTAATGTTGAGTTTCAATCCAGCTTTTTCACCTTTCTCCTTCATCTGCATCAAAAGGCTCTTTAGTTCCTCTTCACTTTCTTCCATTATATAGTGGTATCATCTGCACATCTGAGGTTGTTGCTATTTCTCCTGGAAATCTTGTGAAACATGTGATTCATCTAGCCCTGCCTTTCTCATGGTATGCTCTGCATATAAGTTAAATAGGCAGGTGACAGTATACAGCCTTGCTGAATTCCTTTCTCAATTCTGAACCAATCATTAGTTCAGTGTCCAGTTCTCACTGTTGCTTCTTGATCCGTATAAAGGTTTCTCAAGAGACAAATAAGATGGTCTGGTACTCCCATCTCTTTAAGAATTTGCCATAGTTTGTTGTGATCACAACAATCAAAGGCTTTAGCATAATCAATGAAGCAGAAGTAGATGTTTTCCTGGAACTCCCTAGCTTTCTCCATGATCCAGCATATGTTGGCAGTTTGATATCTAGTTACTCTGCCTCTTTGAAATCCTGCCTGTATTTCTGGTAGTTCTCGGCCCATATATTCCTGTAGCCTACCTTGTAAGATTTTGAGCATAACTTTGCTAGCATGTAAAATGAGTGCAATGGTAGGGTGACCAACCGTCCTCTTTTGCCCGGACATGTCCTCTTTTTACGTCCAGTCCGGGGCATCCGGGTGGGTTTT
>JAEANM010012398.1:0-14828 GCA_017656035.1 Myanophis thanlyinensis | reverse complement strand
CAGAACAGAACAGAACAGAACAGATCAGAACAACAGAACAGAACAGAACAATAGAATAGAACAGAACAGAACTCTTTATTGGCCAAGTGTGATTGGATACACAAGGAATTTGTCTTTGGTACAGATGCTCTCAGTGTACATAAAAGGAAACGGTACAAACATCAGGAATCATAAGATACAACACTTAATGATACTCAAATAGTGTACAAATAAGCAATCCAATCATACTAGGAAACAATAAAAATATAAATCATAAGGATACAAGCAACAAATTATAGTCATAGTGGGAGGAGACAGGTGATAGGAATGATGAGAAGAATAATAGTAATGCAGACTTAGTAAATAGTTTGACAGTGTTGAGGGAATTATTCGTTTAGCAGAGTGATGGCATTCGGGAAAAAACTATTCTTGTGTCTAGTTGTTCTTGTGTGCAGTGCCCTATAGCATCTTTTTGAAGATGGGAGTTGAAACCATTTATGTCCAGGATGTGAGGGGTCTGTAAATATTTTCCCAGCCCTCTTTTTGACTCGTGCAGGATACAGGTCCTCAATGGAAGGCAGGTTGGCAGTATTTGTTTTTTCTGCAGTTCTGATTATCCTCTGTAGTCTGTGTCTGTCTGTCTTGTTGGATTGCAGAACCAAACCAGACAGTTATAGAGGTGCAGATGACACAAATCAGCTGTGTTTGATATGAAGAGGTTAAAGGGATTTTAATTAGGATTATAGAGACCCAACTATCTAGATCAGGGGTCTCCAATCTTGGCAACTTGAAGACTTGTGGACTTCAACTCCCAGAATTCCTCAGCAGCTGGCTGAGGAATTCTGGGAATTGAAGTCCACAAGTCTTCACGGTTGCCAAGATTGGAGACCCCTGATCTAGAGAGACAGGGGGTTGGGAAAGGCTGAGATAGATAAGACTGCTGAAATCTTTTTTCCATCTCAATTAAAAAAAAACCCAAAACATCTTCACTGTTGTGGCTTCTTTTGCAGCATTCAATACAGCAGTCGTGGCTGGTGCCATTGTGGGGACCCTCATTGGACTTGGCCTGATCGTATTTTTTACACTTCAGATGTTTATCTACCGAAAGAAAAAGAAAGAAGCCCAAGAGGAGATAGCTAATGAAATCAAGTAAGTCATGTAGAACATCTGGCACTGCTGATAGCAGAGTTAGGAAAGAGTGTCTACCACATGTTGACAGATTCGAAGTCCATCAGCCTAACTCTCTCTGTAGCCCATGACCAGACATGGTAGGGTATTTTCCCCTGGAGCATCTGGAGGAAACGTCTAAACTAGAGACCCCAAATGTATTTGGATCATCTTCAATATTTCTTGTTATCTATGTGGTCCTTGGTGATCTCTAGCTGTTTTCTTCTTCCACATGTTTCATTGGCCAACTAGGTAACATCAGTGCTATGGCAGATAGCGCTGATAATGTTACCCACTTGGGTGATGAAATGTCTGCAAGAAAACAGCCAATCTCAGAGAACACAAAGGACCTCAGGGTTCAACCTGAGCTTTAAGTATTCCCTTCTATTCAATTCAATTCAATTCAATTTCAAATTTATTGGTCACATACATGGTACAATATGCAATGAAATGCTTACGCAACCGCGGGTAAGTTTCTTTCCGACTAGTTTCAACAAGGAAACACTTGGTGTTGGTAAGATCACCGTACAACAGTGGAACAATTAATCTATAGTGGTTGTGGGTTATTTTTCTCTCAGGAGGCCCCTGTCATGGATGATTGAATTAGTTTTGTAGTAAACAGATAGTGCCATCAGTCCTTGCAAGACGAAAAACCCATTTAGATACTCTGTTTGACGGAAAACACAGTTTAAATTTTGAATTTTGAAGATTTTAAAAAGACTTTTTTAAATAAAAGCACAGATCAGTATGGAAATGGAATATTGGAACATAACTTCCTTGAACCCTGTTTATCCTTCCCTTTATTCCTTCCAGGGAAGACGCTGTAGCTCCCAAGACGCTCTCCTGGGTGAAAAATTCCTGCACTGATGGGCTCTCCAAAAACGGAACATTGTCATCCATGAACACCACCCGGGATCAGAAACCCTACCCCATCCAGCCCCCCTCGGACACAGCCTCCATCACCACTGCTGCAGGAAGCATGGCGGGCTTCAAGGCCCCTTTCACCGACCCCAGAAACGGGACCCTCACCCCGACACCCAGCCTTTCCAGCCAATCGCTGCCCCTCTATTTTCCGCCAGTGATCAACGGCGTCCAGTGCCATCATGCCAACGTGCCCATCCACCGGAATAACCTCCACCGGACAAACAGGGCTCAGCCACAGGCCCCCCAGCAACAGGAGCCCCCTGTCCCCACCGGTCAAGGCTTAACGGCCTCCACTCTGAATCGCATGGGAGCCGTGCCTGTCATGGTGCCTGCTCAAAGCCAGGCAGGATCTTTGGTGTAAATGTGCTGTAACCCCACAGCTCTCCATGTGGCTACCGGTTTGACTCACCACAAGCGCTGTCGAGAGACGGGCGCGAATTGTGCTGCTTCGCCAGCCTGTCCGCAGAGGTCCAGGGTCTGTGTGTGGGGTGGGGCTTGGATTTGTCCTTCAAGTGACCAAATGTCAAGACTTGGCCATAAGTGAGACCTCATCGGGACTTCTGAAAAAGGACTTTTTAATTTTTATTTTTGGGTAACCAGAAGAGCTTCTGCTTATCTGTCCAGTCTTATTCTTCTTGGTGCACCAGCGTCATTCCAGCTCCTCTGGGAATCTACCTAACAGAGACTGAAGGTTGACGGGATGAAAAATATGTTTGTCCTCTTAACACGACTCTTAAATGTCGAGGAAGAGAAGCAAGCTGTGCTTTACTGTCTTGGCTTAGAATAAGAGAAGGAGGTTAGATCTGAAGTCTGTAAGCAAAATTCTATCTCCCCCAATACTTTTCAAGAAGTAGCCCAGTGGTGAAATTCAATTTTTTTCCCTACCGGTTCTGTGGGCGTGGCTTGGTGGGCGTGGCTGAGGGGGGGTCATGTGACTGGGTGGGCACTTTCTGTAAGCAGGGCAATAAAGATCAGGCTGGAAACAACCCCAGGATGTTTCTTTCCTGCCTTCCTTACAGGATTAACCCTGTAAAGTGGAAATATAAAAACAAAAGGAGATTTCTTCTAACAGCCGGTTCTCAGAACTGCTTAGGAAATTTACTACCTGCTAGAACCTGCTGAATTTCATCTCTGAAGTAGCCCACACAACGGGAAACCCTTCAGACCCTTAGGAAAGGACAGTAAAGATAATTGAAACCTATCTGACTCCATGTCAAAAGTATACCCCAGTGTTTCTCAACCTTGGCGACTTTAAGATGTTTGGACTTCAACTCCCAGAATTCCCCAGCCAGCTTTGGTGGTTTTGAAACTGAAAAGTGGATGCCACCTTTAAGATATAAATCTGAACAGTAGCTTTGCAACAGAAATTCATAAAATGCTTTCCTAAGGTAACATTTCATATTAATCCAAGCTAATCATATAATTCAGCATTGTCAGATGGCACAGCCCTTCTGAAGCTGGTGACACACAGAGCTGTAGAGGTTCTAGACTAGAACTTTCTATCCCACCACCCTTGAGCTGAAAATTTTTGGTGGGTGCGGGGTCTTTTGTTTCACGGCATCCCTACAAGCCCACTTTCTGAAGGAGTGGCCCTCTTTCAGTTAATGTAGGGTATAACTCACAGAAATACAGATGTAGAATATGCTTTTCAGGAAGTGCTCACAAATCTAGAAGGCAAGGCAAGCTGACGAAGCATTCTGCTGGTTTTGTGTAGAGGTAACCCTTGACTTATGACCACAGTTGGGACTGGAACATCTGTTGCTAAGTGAGGAATTGTTGTAAATCTCACCCAATTTAGTGATCCTTTTTGCCACGGTTATTAAGGTGCGAATCACCTTGATTATTAAGTGAATGACACAATTGTTAAGCAGATGTCTTCCCCCATTACTTGATGGAAGGCACCTGGGAAAGTCACCAATGCAGATCACATGACCCTGAGATTCGGCGATAAATATATGCTGATTGCCAAGCAGCCCAATTTTGATCACATGATCATGGGGAAGCCGCAATGGTTGTGTCAAGACTAGTTGCAAGTCACTTTTTTCACTGTAACTTTGAATAGTCACCAAAAAGGTTGCAAATCGAGAACTACTTGTAGTCATCCATGTAGCTTTATTACTAGCAATACAAGATTGATTTAGAATTGCTTTAGTGGATGATGGGTCTTTGCTTTCCAGCTTGTTGGTCTAGGTAGGATATAGCTGTGGTTTTCTCTGCAAGCCTACCTTGCATTCTCTGGAGGCGTCCTTCACCCAAGCAAAGCCAGCCAGTTGCTCTAAAACAGAAGTGTCCAGCCTTAGCAACTATAAGACTTGCAGACTTCAAGTCCCAGAATTCCCTAGCCAGCCATTAAAATTATCAAGATTGGATATCTAAATGAGCAGGCTGTTCTCTTCTAGGCAAAATAGCTATCTGTTTTGGCTCCAAAACTTATTAGGTTTTTTTTTTTAAAGAGTCTTAGAATAAATGGAATCCCTTTTGTGACTGGCTAGGATCTTCACACCTGCAGGGTTGATTTTGGAAAATATGCTTTTATTCTGATTTGTGTCCTACCCTTCCTTAGTGAACCACATAGGAACTCTACTCAGATATTCTGTATTAGAACTTTTGAAACTTGGCAACTTTTAAAATGTGTGAATTTCAACTCTCGGACTCATCAGCATGTCAGTTCAAAAACGCCGCTCTACCTGCTGTCTTGTGGTTAAGGCCAAATACTGCCTCAGGTCTATCAAAATATCACATCTTCCATAACTCTGAAGAACATGTCTTGTCATATTATAGAACAACTTTCTACCAGGCCTCTTAAACAGATTGTTTAAAGGACATTTGCATCTTAATATATATTGTGCAATTATGTTTATTCAGTGGGCAGATTCCTATATTTCTTTTTCTTTTTTCTTTTTATAAATGTAGATGGAGTAAATAATTTATACTTCTAGATATTAACAGGTCTGTGAATCTGGACTGGAGTCCTCTAACCATTTTCATGCTAGCTATTTTTATTTTTCAATGGCAATAAGATTTCCTTCTGTTGTGTGGGAAGGTAGGGATACACTGAAGTATTTTTATGTACAGTTTTGAAATGTATTATTTTTCATAAGCAATCATTAAAAGTATTTGTTTTTATATCAACTAAAACCAGCTGTAATAAGGCAGTTTGCATAGGACTTGTCTCTCTGTGTGTAAAGGGGAAGGCATTGAAATGCACTTATCCCAACTAAAGCTCCAGGTTTCTTAATTGTTTTCTTTTTATAATAGGGACTAAAAGGATTTTTTAAAAAAACCACAATATAGGAATGAAGAACAAAAGCAGATAGAAATACAAAGTTTAAAAGAATAAACTCAACATCCCTAAACAAAAATCAATTAAAATAAGGATTATCTTCAGAAGTTGTGGCTATTCCATCACTAGATGCTTTTAAGAAGAAACTGGGCAGCCATTTGTCTGGAATGGTATAGGGCAAGGGTGGCGAACCTTTTCAGCACCAAGTGCCGAATGTAAGCGCACACCTGCATCTTTTGCACATGTGCAGTCACACACAAATGCACAGTCATGGGATTCTTGTGCATGCACAGCCTTGTGTGACTCACATGTGGGAGTCTTGTGCATATGCAGTCATGCACAACTCACATGCAGCATTTTAGCACATGCACAATCATGCATGACAGCATTTTTAGCACATGTGCAATCATGCGAGACTCACACACAGCATTTTAGCGCATGTGCAGTCATACAAGACTCACACACAGCATTTTAGCGCATGCGCAGTCATACAAGATTCACACACAGCATTTTAGCGCATGTGCAGTCACATGCAACTCGTGCATGGAATTTTAGTGCATGCGCATTCACATGCAACTCACCTATGGTGTTTAGTGTATGTGCAGTCACATGCAACTCACACATGGCGTTTTTAGCGCATGCACAGTTGCCTGCGACTCACACACATGCACAGTTGCGCAGAAGTTACCCGTGCACACACATGTGCAGTTTGTGAGTTGGGGCAACTGCTGGCATGCCAGCAGAGATGGCTTTGCATACCAACTTGGGCACGCATGCCATAGGTTCATCATCACAGGTATAGGGTCTCCTCCTTTAGCAGGGGGTTGGACTATAGGACCTCCAAAGTCCCCTCCAACACTGTTATGCTGTTAAACAAGAAAAAAATGCCACATTCTCAAAACAAAATTTGCTATTGGTAGATTCCATGCATTGCAAAATACAGTACAGCTAATTTAGGTACTGATTTAACCCAGGATAATAGATGGGCTAAAGTTATTTGCCAAAGGCGGCTGCCGTGTTCTAATGAACTTATCTGGGAAATTGTTTGCTTGGGTGTAGAACAGTTTCTTCCAGTAGCCTAGCTAATGATTTCCCAGAGTGATGTTTGTATTTCCTTTCTAGAAGGAAACCATGTCATTGTTTTCAGAATGTAGGCATACACGTTTGCATACGCACGCCTGTATTTAAAGCCCAGCTTTAGATCAGCCTGGAGCCCTTCTGAAATCGATCGGTGTATGAAGACTTGCCACATTTCTTTTCAGATCCATAAAAATGGGCGATAATTAAATACAGCATGAGCGGATTTTTTTTTTTTTTAACTGCACTTTATACAGATTTGGCTGGCCATCTTACAAGAAACTCTGGGCGGCTCTCATGGGACAATTAAAACATAAAAACATATTAGCGCTATTAAAACCAAACACATGTAAACAAAAATGTGGTGTCAATCAAAGTTCCAATGTGCAATTTTCCCGTTGCTTGGGGGAAAAAGTCAGAAAAGTCACAAAATCTTCAAAGCCTCATAGAAAGTTACCATAGAACCTCACAGAAGGTTAGGCACCTCAGTGGTGCAGTGGTAAGAGTGCAGTAGTGCAGTACTTTTGCTGTCTCCTACCAGGCTCAAGGTTGACTCAGCCTTCCATCCTTCTGAAATGAGTAAAATGAGGACCCAGATTGTTGGGGGCAATATACTGACTCTATAAAGCACTTAAAGAGGGCTGGAAAGCATTATAAAGTGGTATATAAATCTAAGTGCTATTGTTATTGCTACAAGGGTGGAGGCTGGCTGAATGTTCCATAGGGCAGGGGCTGCCACGGAAGAGGCCACAGGAAAGACCTACTTCCTAGCCCCCATCCTGTGGCAATATTTAGTGGAAGGAACTAAATGTGTGTGCCCACCCAATCTGGCCCTGTAAGACAGGTAGATGTCCTTTAGGGAAGACAGTCTCATGGATAACCAAGTCATCTAAACACACAAATGCAAATAGAGCATCAGCGTTCCGACTGACGAACCCAACTAAAGCAAGGATAGACTGAGACGATCCAATCTCTTAATGCAAAACTTTATTGAACAGGAATGAAGTCCTTGCCCAGGTTTTTATTGATGTAGTCTCTCAACTCCTTCAGGGTCATCGACTACATCTTGGGCTTCGGGAGTTTCACCCCTGGCAGGATCTCCATTGCACAATCCATGGGATGAAGGTGTGGGAGGGGGGAACGTTGCACTCTCTTTCACTGGATGCCTCTGCTAGATCCTGGTATTCCTTGGCGGTGGCCTGCATTTTTTGGCACCTGTTCAGATGCCCCTTTTGTGTGCTTGAGTCATCACCTCTTGTCCTCTGCTTGTTTGACTTCCTTTTTTTGGGGGGGTCATGTTCCTTTCCCTATCTCTCTCTACGCATCCCTCTCCCTTGCCCCAATGCATGATGGGTTTCCACTTGGTAAGCCAGACTAACCCCAATATCATGGCTTCTGCCATCTTTGGGGCAACCACGAACCTAAATTTAGATGCGCCAGTTCTGTTAGATAGGGGCGGGCAAGACCCCGGCGATTGAAGCCATCAACCTGCTCAAATTTCATGGGTTGTCGTAGCTTTCTCACTCGCCGTTCCAACTTCCATGCTGTCTGCAGGCTGACTAAGCGTCGGGTGCACCCTGAATCTATTAGGGCTTTTATGACCCCCTTCGCCCCCAAGTGGGGTACTATGGTCTCCACTTGGACCAACAGGGGAGTGATGATCTCACCTGGTTTTAATTTTGGTAAATCTGGTTTAATGTCAATGTTCCGACCGACAAACCCAACCGAAGCAAACATGGCCAAGACGATCCAATCTCTTAATGCAAAACTTCATTGAGGACATCATTTCGGCACACATGAGGGCAAAACCGGATCTGGCTATTTCACCCGCAACCCCACATAATCAAAGTATAGCTTCTCCCTCCCCCTATTAGGCCAGATCACATTGGCCAATTCAGTCTCATTGTATTGTTATGAGAAAGTCATTTGACTCTGGCAAACACCTGCCGAAGTGTCCTTGGTTCTCACGGCTATCCACTTGATGTCTGGAGCTTATGTTCCATCACCCCCTTCCCTTTCACCTAGTTCATTGGCAAGCTGAGAAGCGATAACATTGAAACAGCAAAAGCACACTTCAAAACTTGACAAACAGTACAAAAAGATGTAGCAACCACCTTCTTTATCATCCAGCATTGGAAAAAAAACCCACGACAAAAACCAACATTATTTGCACTTCTGTTTTGAATATAAGAGACCGAATAAGGAAGGCATGAAAGGAAAAAACATTATGAGAAGCAGTTCTGCGCAGCAGTGAGTGCAAAGTATGAGAAGGCACTCTGGGTTAGCCTTCCGTATCGCAAGAAGCTTTGTGTTGCAGCGTGATTCAGCCTGGCCATAATTGTTTGTTCTCACTTTTACCTACAAGATAAAGTACAGTTTCATTTGGTCTCAGTTGAGTTTCAGTTCTCCTAGGAAAGTCATTGCCTGTTATTTTTCCCAAGACATGGACCCCGACATGGTCATTTGGAAATGTCGACTTTCCTGCTTCCTGCTGTTCATTTGGTCTTTTAGTAAGTACCTTAGATTTACAATTAGAATTTATTGTAAGTCCACTTTAAACATACCGTAATTTATTATTTATACCTTAGATTTACAATTAGAATTTATTGTAAATCCACTTTAAACATACTGTAATTTATTATTTATATAGCTAGACAGAAAGAAAGAAAGAAAGAAAGAAAGAAAGAAAATTCTTTATTGGCCAAGTGTAATTGGACACACAAGGAATTTTTCTTTGATGCATATGTTCTCATTGTACATAAAATGAAATGGTACATTCCTCAGGAATCATAAGATACAACACTTAATGATAGTCATAGGATTCAAATAAGCAATGAAATCATACTAGGAAACAATAATCAGTATAAATTGTAAGGATACAAGCAACACAGTTATAGTCATAGTGGAAGGGGATGAATGATGGAATGATGAGAATAATAGTAATGCAGACTTAGTAAATAGTTTGACAGTGTTGAGGGGATTATTTGTTTAGCAGAGTGATGGCGTTCAGGAAAAAGCTGTTCTTGTGTCTAGTTGTTCTTGTGTGCAGTGCCCTATAGTGTCGTTTTGAGGGTAGGAGTTGAAACAATTTATGTCCAGGATGTGAGTGGTCTCTAAATATTTTCCCAGCCCTCTTTTTGACTCGTGCAGTATCCAGATCCTTGATGGAAGGCAGGTTGGTAGTAATTGTTTTTTATGTAGTTTTGATTATCCTCTGTAATCTGTCTGTCTTGTTGGGTTGCAGAACCAAACCAGACAGTTATAGACGTGCAGATGACCGACTCAATAATCCCTCTGTAGAACTGGATCAGCAGCTCCTTGGGCAGTTTATGCTTTCTGAGTTGGCGCAGAAAGAACATTCTTTGTTGTGCTTTTTTGGTGATGTTTTTGATGTTAGGTGTCCATTTTACATCTTGTGATATGATAGAACCTAGAAATTTGAAGGATTCTACCATCGATACTATATTGTCTAGTATTGTAAGATGTGGTAGTACGGGAGGGTTTCTCCTAAAATCTACCACCACATCTATGCTTTTGAGTGTGTTCAGTTCCAGATTGTTCCGGTCACACCACGAGGCTAGTTGTTCAACCTCCCATCTGTACAGTATGTGGATTCATCATTGTCTCGAATGAGACCAATCACTGTTGTATCATCTGCAAACTTCAGTACTTTAATAGATGGATCTTTTGAGGTGCCATCATTAGTATAGAGAGAGAAGAGAAGTGGAGAGAGCACACAGCCTTGTGTGGGGCCCTGTGCAGGTATCTGATGTGATTCTGTTTAGCTTCACCTGCTGCTTCCTGTCTGTTAGGAAGCTTATGATCCAGTTACAGGTGTGCTCCGGTACAGATAGCTGCTTTAGTTTTAGTACGCTTTAAACATACCATAATTTTACTATCACAAAGTATCTTATTTTATGTGCACTTCAATATGAAAAGATAATATTGTTTCTTTCCCAGAATTATACATGACACTAAAGGAAAAAGGGATGAGATTGGAAAGAGGAAGTTATCAGTGGAGTGGTATTTTCTGCTCACTGGAGGGATCGGATCTGGGCTACAAAAATCCAGATGATCACAAGATGGCAGTGAAGAAACACAGAAAGCCTGAACCCAGATCTTCCAGGGGCTTTGCATCCCAGATCTCATAGCCCTAGACTTGCTCTTGAAGCAATTTTCCCCTTGTGAGATTGACTGTACAACCTTCAAGTACTACTAGATCTAGGCCCAATGGCAGAAGCTAAGAGGGTTTTTCCTCACTTTTGCAGGCAAAGATAGCCTCGCATTTATATTTTTCACCTGGCAATAAAAACCTTATTACTGCTTTATAAAGGGCATCAAACATTTGCAATGAAATAGCAAAGCACCGATCATTCTATTTTGATTGATATTAATAGCGTCTGCAGATGAATAATTGAAACAGGAAGTCCTCACTTAATGACCACAATTGAGCCTGGTATTTCTATCACAGGCCATTGTGGTCACTAAGTGGGTCACCACATGACTTGACTTGATTTTATGACCACTTTCATGCGGCTGTTTAACAAAATCCTAGGTCTGAGTCAGAAGAATGAATAACAGTGTTGAATCAAATTGGATGTCCCTGAATAGATTTGATGATTTGAATTATTTTGGGGGTAGTAGGTGCAAATCCTGGTTGGTTGGTTGGTTGGTTGGTTGGTTGGTTTTCTCCAAATTGCTTTAAAAATCAAATTAAAGCAAAATGTTGGACTGGGTCAATTTGATTTCCCAAAGGGATGGAATCAACTCTCAATGAAATGGTTGTTGTTAGGATGACTCAGAATCAGAACTGCTGTTATTAAATACAGTGGAAACGTTAAGGAAGGCAATTGCATACTAACACAGGAGGGATAAGATCAAGCCATTAGGAAACTGCACGGAGTAGTTTGTTGAAACTGGCACCTTAAAAAGAAAGGGGTACTAATTCAAGGCTCAAACTGGACAAGTGTATGTGTACTCTGACAAAGAGAAGGACTAGGGGTGACGTGATATCAGTCTTGAATAGCTGTCCCAGAGAGAAAAGGGAGTCAATTTATTCTCCAAAGCTCCTGAGGGCAGGGCAGGAATTAATGAGTGGAAGCTCCTTAAAGACAGATCCAACCTAGAATGAAGGAGAAATGTCCTGTCCATGAAAACAATCAATCGGTGGAATGCTTTGCCTCCAGAAGTTATGGGTGATCCATCCTTGGAGGTTTTTAAGAAGATACTGGACAGCCATTTGTCTACAATGGTGTAGGATCTCCTATTTGAGTAAAGGTTGGGCAATTATGGCCCCTTTATGACTCGTGGACTTCAACTGAGTGGCTGTGGTTCCCTGCTCCCAGATACAGCCAGCTTGTTCCATCGCTGGCCGTGGGGGGAGAGTTGTTGACCCCCACGGAAGGGGCTCGCAATCTGGGTGTCCTCCTGGATGTACGGCTGTTGTTGGAAGATCAGATCGCAGCCGTCTCCAGGGGAGCTTTTTATCAGGTCCGAAGGATCTCCCTTTCTGGATCGGGGTGCTCTTTGCACGGTCACTTCCGCCCTCGTGATCTCTCGCCTAGACTATGGCAATGCTCTTTACATGGGGCTCCCCTTGAAGAGCATCCAGAGGCTGCAGTTGGTGCAGAGTGTGGCCGTGCGGATGATTTTGGGGGCTCCTCGGAGCTCCCACGTTACACCTCTCCTCCGCGAGCTGCATTGGCTCCCTGTGGCCTTCCGGGTGTGATTCAAGGTGTTGGTTCTCACCTTTAAAGCGCTCCATGGCTTGGGACCCGGGGTACTTACAGGACCGCCTGTTGCCACCGTTAGCCTCCCGCTGACCTGTGCGTTCCCACAGGGTTGGCCTCCTTGGGGTTCCATTGTCAGGACGGTGTCATCTGGCAGCCCCAAGGATTAGAGCCTTCTCTGTGGGGGCACCCTCCCTTTGAAACGAGCTGACCCCGGAGATCCAGACCATCACGGACCTACGGACCTTCCGGCGCACACCGAAAACCTTTCTGTTCCAACAAGGCCGTCTGGCCTAGTACTATCGGTTGGGAGATTTTAATTGGTTTTTAATTGGTTTTTAATTGGTTTTTAATTAGTTTTAAATGTGTAACTTTTAAATCGTTTAAAACTTTTTCAAATTTATAATCAGTTATTTGGCCATTAATTTAATTAATTTTAATTGTTTTTTAAATTGTTGATATATTTATGTTTTTTAGTTGGCTGTACACCGCCCCGAGTCCTTCGGGAGAGGGGCGGGTATAGAAATTTTGATAATAAATAAATACAATGGGACGCAACTTGCTTCACACCTGCATTGTTTAATGACGGAAGCTTTAATCCCAGTTGAGGGCTACCTGTACAGACCTGACAGCCACATTTTGGCTTTTCTTGATTATTAAATATATTATACAGCCAAAAGTGGCTACCTAAATCACTCACTGCATGGCCCAGAAAATTCCTTGTGAAATATCTGAGGCCTTGAATATCTTAAAAACTACATTTCCCAATTTCCAGACAGGTGGACTTCAACTCCCATAATTCTGTACCATTGGCCACGCTAGGTGGGGAATTAGTCTTACCTCTGCCAATGGCTCAGGCTGGGAAACCCTTGGTTTAAAGACCCTTTAAAGGTAGTCAACTCACAATCATTTGTTCAGTGTCCAAAGTTACAATGGCACTTTTCACACTTATGACCATTTTGGGAGCTTGGCAATTGATTCGTATTTATGACGGCTGTAGTGTCCAGGGGTCATCTGCTCACCATCGGTGACCTTCCCAGCCAGCCGGCTTCCGACAAGCAAAGTCAAAAGGTGGGGGGGGGAGGGGGGGAGAGTCAGATTCGCTTAAGGACCACATGATTAACAGCGGTGGCAGAGGTTGCAAAATGGGACAAAACTCACTGAACAACGGCCACGCTTACCAACAGAAATTTTGGGGCGTAAATTGAGGACTAGACTGTAATTTGACTTGTTTTGATATAATCCAGGTCCAGCTGGATACATCAGTTTCATATTTGGACAGCTGCAAACAGATGTTTTACAGGAAGCATCCCGTTTCAGCAATCCAGCCATTCTCTCTGCCTTTAGCAGTTGCAACAATTAGTGGTTTTGGGTGGCATCTATTTTGGATGGCGAACACCAGAATTACAGGTAGTCCTCGACTTACGACATTTACGTTGCTAAGTGAGACACTTGTTAAGTGAGTTTTGTCCCATTTTAAGACTTCCCTTGCCGCATTTGTTAAGCGAATCACGGCAGTTGATAAGTTGGTCACACCGTTGTTAAGTGAACCGGGCTTCCCCATTGACTTTGCTTGTCAGAAGGTTGCAAAACGGGATGACGTGACAGCCCTCCCCCAAGGAAAACTGTGACGGTTATAAATACAAACCATTTGCCAAGCATCCAAAGGTAAATTATGTGACTGTGGGGCTGCTGCAACGGTCGTAAGTGTGAAAACTGGTCATAAGTTCCTTTTTTCGGTGCTGTTGTAACTTTGAACGGTCACTAAATGAAGTGTTGTAAGTCAAGGACTTACCTCTAATTTTTTTTTTCTACCTATCCCCACACACTGTTTTCAGGCCTCCTGGTAATCCCTGGCTTGTTTTAACACAAATGTGTTATATTAGTCACCCTTATGGAGTCCAAACATCACCCACCATAAGTTGTAACACAAGAGTGTGCAAGTCGCAACAGCTGTGTTAGGTTATTTGAAGGGAAAAAAACCCATCATGGCTTAATCTGATGCGAGCATCGCCAATCCAAACACATCTAATACATTAATTTAATTTTCTGTAATGCATTAATTTTTCTTTGGTGCCAGGAAAACTTTTTTGATTTGGGGGCATTCATCAAATAACACAGCATCTTCCTTTCTTCTTCCCGATTTTTTCCACACAAAATCAACCGGATTTTATTTTAGGATCTGGTGACTTCTGCTATATCAACCACAAAGGGATCCTGAACCACAACAGCACCACCTGACAACACGCAATCTTTTTCCAAGTCCCTTGAACCCGGGTGTTTTGGGGGAAAAAAAAAAAGGACATTTTTGAGTGGGTGGGACAAAAGCAGAGCTGGCTGTGTACTTTTTGCCCTTCCCGTTGTTATTGTTGTTTTCGGTCTGGGCTTTCTTTCTCCTTTGGAAAAGCAAAAATTAAACCTGGCTTTCCTGTCATCGGAAATATCCGGTGACCTTCCTTTCCTTTCTCCCATTTCATTCTATTCTTTTATATCCTATATAAAAATCAGCTTCCCTTCCCTCCCCCCCCACCCCAGTCCGCGGCCTGTTTCTGGCGGCTTCATTGTAAGGGGATCTGGTTTCCTTTCATCTATTTCAGGGGTCTCCAATCTTGGCAACTTGAAGACTTGTGGACTTCAATTCCCAGAATTCCTCAGCCAGCTTTGCTGGC
>JAEANM010012397.1:0-14828 GCA_017656035.1 Myanophis thanlyinensis | reverse complement strand
TCCTTCCTGCAGACTATTCCTCTTGCTTTCCTCCATTTTGCAGTCACATAAGCATTTCACTGTATGTCATATATGTGACAAATAAAACTTGAACTTGGGGCTCCAATGAGGGAACATCACAATGGTGGTGATTGAGATTTTAATCTTTTAAAATATTTTTGTCTGTGTGTATGTATAAATAAATAACTATAAGATGCCCAGAGTTACCTTATTGTCAGATGGGCACCCAAAGAATTTTATAAGTAAATATTGCAAAAAAATAAAATAAAATTAAGGTGATGGAAGAAGAGGAGGAAACAATGTATTAGGGCAACTAATCATTTAAATCACAAGAACGTCAGTCAGTGTTAATTTTTAAAAAATATTGTTGGGATTCTCCCCCACCCCCATTTTGCTGTCAAGGGATAAAATGTCAGAGGACAGCAATTAATTGATATATCTTCATTAACATGGTCATATTAACAAAAAAAATCCAAAAGATGGTCTTTCTCCACAGACTAAATAACAAAACAGCATCAAAGCCAAACATTTTGATACAATATGATGTAAGGTTAAATAGAAAGAATACAGAGAAGAAATAAGAAAAAAAATTAACCATGTAACATCATTTTACGTACTGAAGAAAATAATTTGGCAAAAGTACAAAATGCACTGCTCCTGCCATCTGCCCAACAGGAAAGTTAGATTCCAGGTCAGTAATTGATTCAGAATGGAAATCACATCTTAAATATCCTGCATGCTAGAAGCTGCAGAACATTTAGTTATTCCTACAGCTACTATTTCACAGAGGCAACTATTAATATGCTGTTACCAGAAAAAGACTAGTAAGTAAACCAGAGGAAATAATGTAATATTAATCTTATCAACCACATGGATGGATCTTGAGGCAAAGATTTTGCTAAGATATTGGGGTATATCTGGGTAGGGAGAACTTGTGTGGCAGGAACAGTTACATTAAGGAGCCATGGCGGTGCAATACTTAGAATACCAGTTTTACAGGCTAATTCACTGCCAGGAGTTCGATCCTGACCAGCTCAAGGTTGACTTGGTCTTCCATCATTCTGAGATTGATAAAATGAAGACCCAGATTGTTGGTGGCAGTATGCTGACTCTGTAAACTGCTTGGAGAGTGCTGTAAAGTACTATGAGGCAGTATATTAGTCTACGTCAGAGGTGAAATTCAGCCGGTTCACACCTGTTCTATAGAACTGGTTATTAGAAGAAATCTCCTTTTATTTTTTTCTCACTTTGCAGGGTTAATCCTGTAAATAAGGCAGTTGTTTCTAGCCTAATCTTTATTGCCTTGCTCACAGAAACTGCCTCTCCCCTTATTACACTGTAACTTTGATGAAGTTTAATTCTGTGCTTGGTGATGTTTAATCCTGTGGCTATGCCCACAGAACCAGTAGTAAAAAAAAATGAATTTCACCACTGGTCTATGTGCTATTGCTATTTTTTAATTGAAATAAAAAATAACAGCCACAATAAGCTTTAAACTAGCCAGAAAATATAGTATGATTATAACTGTATTATAATCTTCATAAACTGTTGCTGGTCCTTTAGGTATGATTCTCTTGCAGGGCATGTTTTTAAATACTAAGTGCAAATGAAACTGTAGAACAGAGGTGAAATTCAGCACATTCTAGCAGGTTTGCTAGAACCAGTAGTAAATTTTCTAAGCAGTTCAGAGAACTTGTTGTTAGAAGAAATTTTGTTTTTTTTTCCATTTTACAGGGTTAATCCTGTAAAGAAGGCAGGAAAAACATTCTGTTGTTTCTAGCCTAATCTTTATTGCCCAGCTTACAGAAACTGCCCACCAAGTCACATAACCACCAAGCCACACCCACCAAATCACACCCACAGAACCGGTAGTAAAAAAAAATTGAATTCCACCACTGCTGTGGAAGAACATTTTGTGATAATGCAAGAAGAAAGGCACTCTATTTTTGTAAAAGCAGTCTGAGAATTCAAGTAAGGAGGTAGAAAAGAATTTCAGTAACATATCTGAGATAAATTTTGTGGGATAAATTAGTAAGAAAATATCTGGGCATGGAATGACATTTCTGTTTGCCCTGGTTTCTTTAAACTGACTAATCCCAGTTCCTAAGTAGGGAGTTATTGTTAAATGTCTGCAAGCTTTCCATAATATAAATGCTTAAGGCATAAATAACTATTATTTTTAATCTTGCCCACTTCAAAAGCTAGTACCAGCAATCTCAGTATAAAACTCTATGAACTACAACTGCTATTTTCTAAATAGTAATAATTGTTTAAAGACAAAAATAGATGAATACATGTGCACCACTTTCCATTACAAATTTTGTATTCAAATCACCTATTAATTATTTCCAATGGACCCTCAAACTCATTATTGTCACTTATTTTTGGCATGACAATTTCTGAATGTATTTATAGTTTTCCATCTTAAAGAAATTCTTTAAGTTTTTGAATAATATTCAAGATTTTTGGATGATAGCTAAATCTATTCTGGAAGTGTTAATATATTCTCTTTAGAAACAATTGAAAATAATATCAAGAACATGATCCGAGTATTTGCTGAAAATTGTAAAATATGTAAGTAGAGTCATTTGACTTTAATATTAACTTCTTACTAAAACAATTGTCAATGAGGATAGTTTTAGTAATGAACAGTTAAAGGAAAATGGAAGAATTTGATGTTTTTTAAAACTCAAGATTTTTATTTTCCACATTTTAGTTTAAAATAATTGTAAAAATTATTTTAAATAACTGTCAAGGAATTCAATAATAGCTGAACCTTTGTCCTTTAAAAATATTTATTGGTAATTATTAAACTGAAAATTAGGCTACCCATTCACATTATAGTAAGATTTTGGGCATGAGAAGATAGTGGAGTTGTGGTGAAGGTGCTGGCCTAGAAACCAGGAGACGGTGAGTTCTAGTCCTACCTTAAGCAGGAAAGCTGGCTGGGATGATTTCAGCCCAGCCTCTCTCTCTCTCTCTCCCTCCCCCCACTTTCTGAGATGAGATATGATGAGATAAGAAAGAAAGAAAGAAAGAAAGAAAGAAAATTTATTCAGAGGGGACTCATCATCTCTATTTTCCAGGTTCAGAATGATTTGCTATATGAACCAGTCTTGAAAAAAATTGTCTTGTGTCCTGCTGTCAGGAGCAGGAAATATGACCTTTTCTTTGTTGATCCCAGTATTATGAAACTCTGTTAGAAATACACCTGTGTCTATGACTGTTCTAGATTCTTAAAAATTGTTGTTTAGAATAGCTTTTAATTTAATTGAGATTTGCTGTGGCTATTAAAGGGAGATTTTCAGCAAGTTTTGATGTTTTTACTATGAATTTGTATCTTATTTTTACTTTAAATGTTTATATTTTAACATGTGAACAGGCTTAAAATAATTCTGCAGCTATGAAAGAGCTGGAACAATATTTTATATACAGATTATCAATATACCTTCTGAGGTACATTACAGGTAGTTCTTGACTTACAGCCATTCATTTAGTGATCATTCAATGTTACAACGGCACTGAAAAATGTGACTTACAACTAGTCCTCACACAACCGATACAAGATCCTCATGGTCTTTTGATCAAAATTTAGTTGCTTGGCATCCAGTGTGTATTTACAATGGTTGTAGCATCCCAGGGTTACAACCTTTACACCAACTCCTGGCAAGCAAAGTTAATGGAGAAAGTGGGATTCGCTTAAAGACCGCAGGATGCACTTAACAACTGCAGTGATTCACTTAACAACCATGGCAAAAAGGTCACAAAATTGGGTGCAACTCGCTTATCAACTATCTTGCTTAACAAAAGAAATTCTGGTCTCACTTTTGATCGTACGTTGAGAACTACCTGTAGTAGGCAGAGAACTTGCTTATTGCATAGCTATCAAAAATGTAGCAGACCTTTATTTACTTGTAATAAGAAAACTGAATAAAATATATTTGTGAAAAAAAAAAAAATGTAGCAGACCTTTTGATGAAAACACCCTGCGTAGCCAGGTGCCAGTCGGTGCTTTTGAGTAATTTGGTACCAAGAAACATTTTGCTTTCCCTACAATCATGTCCTGAAATCCAGGTTTTATCCGCCGATAAAAATAGGACATATAGAAGAGACTAAGGCCATCCACTCCTTCTCTTTGGCAACTCAAGTAACTCCAATCTTTTCCAAAAGCCACATCTTTAGTCATAGTAAACAATGAGTAGTAGTGTTATATACAGGCAGTCATAGGAAGTAACATTACATCTGAATTATTAATGCTTCATTGTAAACAACATATGGGCTGAAAGTAAAGGTTACATAGCTTGCTCAGTAGCTAAATATTAAAACATTCCATTTATATTCATTGTTTAGAAGAACTTACTGTTCCATAAAATTGAAGCCAATCTTGTTTAGAATAAAGGATCCCTGAGTGCTTTAGAGAATACTTTTACAAACAGAAGTGGCCACTGGTGAACATTCTTAAGTGTTCTGGCATTGCCTGCCTACGCATTCCTTTGCAACAAAATTTGACATTCTGATAAGTCTTTTGGATTCTGTTCACAGATAAAATTATTTAAATGCCAAATAAAGAACTGGTGTGCTATATGAATTGTAGCACTAAAAATCTTATTTATTCAACCAAGCAGGTTATTTTATAGCAGTCTGTTAGATGACAAAGGTTTCTGTTAAGGTTTTGTAAATTCCAGCAGAATGTGTGTGTGTGTGTGTACATACAATACTTGATGCCTATGCACTGTGTGTATAAATATAAAAAATTCCAATTGTTTAGATTTTCTAAAATAACTGGTAATAAATTTTAAACTACTATAGTGTATATAAAGCCTAATTTAATTAACTAATGACTGAAAATATTCATGAGCTTATGGAGAATAAATGTGAAAACAAATATAGCTTCACAGTTGGTATATTTTTTTCAGTCTATGTAAATTGAATTTAAGTATTTTAGACAAACCAGCAATTGATAAGTTTTTATGAAATGGTTAGGTCCTTTTTGAACTGAGAAATAATTGCTGTAGTTTTCTGGAGATTTGGAACTTTGAAATCCTGATATAGTTTCAGTTGGATTTTTTGAGAAACCAAAGTTCTGAAGTTTGAGACTTTTCTGATAAGAAACTGACTCTCAGACAATCATTTAAAATGGAGGGTAAGAGGTTAAAAATCTGGATTGAAATAATATTACCTGCATAGATCAGCTTACTTGAAGCTATCTTTCTAAAACTTTTGAGAGATTACAAAAAGACTGTGTTTAAAATTGTGGAATGGCAATACATTCAACTATTTGTTAATTTCCCACAACATATGTTCTATTGGTGGTCACAGAAATTCTGATTCTGTTAAAGGTTTTTAGAAGCTAAACCAACAATCTAATTTTAATAAATTAAGATCCTTATATGCTAATAACATACATGAAATTTGGAATACTTAGGATACCTGATTTGCCTAAGTCAATGGCCTCAGACTTTTAAAAATGTTGTTTCTTATAATCTTAAAATGAAACTAATTTGAGGTGACATTGGACTCCTCAGCAAATATTTAAAAAGGATTGGCCTTCTATGCTGAAAAAAGTTATGACTTGGTCATGCTCTTTGGTTGAATATTATTAATTAATTAATGATAGGCTAAAGGCCAGCCTGCTCTACCATCCATCCTGCTAGCAAATATCTGCTCCCTGGACAATAAATTAGATTACATCAGACTCCAGCAAGCTACACCGGGTGAAGTTTTCACGGAGACATGGCTGAATGATAGAGTTCCGGATGCTGCTATTCAGCTGGACAGGTTAGCTGCGTTTCGTGCCGCAGAAATGCAGCTCTATGCGGTAAGTCTCATGGCAGAGGACTGTGTGTATACATCAATACAGAATGGTGTAAAAACTATGTCCTCGTTTACACCTACTACTCACCGATTGTGGAGTTTATGGTTGTGGGATGTAGACCTTTTTATCTACCCAGGGAATTCACCACTATTATATTCGGCGTGTATATCCCACCTAGCGCTAATGCTAAGGAAGCGCTCTGTGTACTTCACTGGACCATCAACGAACATCATTAATTTTGCTGATGACACAACTGTGGTGGGTCTTATCAGCAAGAATGACAAGACAGCATACAGAGAGGAGGTGGAGAAGTTAATGAACTGGTGTAAAGCCAACAACCTGTCTCTGAATGTAGACAAAAGAAATGGTTGTTGACTTCAGGACACAACACGACCGCTCCCCGCTGAACATCGATGGCTCCTCCATGGAGATTATAGGGAGCACTAAATTCCTTGGTGTTCACCTGGCAGAGAATCTCATCTGGTCCCTCAACACTGGTTCCATAACAAGGAAGGCCCAGCAGAATCTTCACTTTCTGAGGAAGCTGAGGAAGGCAGAGTTTCCACCACACATCCTCACAACCGTCTACGGAGGGACCATGGAGAATACCCTGAGCAGCTGCATCACCACCTGGTTTGGGAATTGCACCATTTCGGATTGCAAGACCCAACAGCGAATAGTGAGGACGGCAGAGAAGATCATTGGGGTTGCTCTTCCCTCTGTCATGGACATGCTGCATCCATAAAGCCAGAAACATTGTGGTTGACCATACACACACCCTCATACATGCTCTTTACTCTTCTGCCATCTGAAGAGGTACAGACGCATTTGGGCCTGCACAGACAGACTGTGTAACAGTTTCTTTCCACAAGCCATCAGACTCAACACAAAGAAACTGGAACCATAAATACTTGTGTGTTTAGCTTTTTTTCTAAGTTCTTATTCTGATTCTGTGTCCTGCTCTTTTTCTTTTTTTATCTACGTTGTCTGATGTAGCACCTGGTCCTGGGGAAATGTTTCGTTTCACTGTATATTATACTGTATATTGTTGAAATAACAATAAAACCTACTTGAGTGGACTTAACATTGTAAATAAGTTTTTAGCAGGTTAAGATTCAATTATCTGAATGTCTCACTGTATTCCTAAATTGTTACTACAGAATTACTACAACAGCAGCAAACATTACAGGGGAAACTTTTATTCTTGGGAAAGCAATCAAATAATCACAATGCAGCCATTACTTTGTGTAGCTGGCTTGCTCTATTTTCTGGTACTTAAAAATATTTAGTTTCACTTATTGCAGTAAGTCATGATTAATTGGTTGTATTGGCAATAAGTCATAGCGTAATTAGTTTGGGTTTGCTTATTATATTAACCCAGCTATTGTGATTTGTAAAATATTTATAAAATAGTTCAATGTGCATCCAGCCAACTGTTATATACAAAACAGTATTAACAGAACAAACAATAATTGTTATTGGAATAAAAACAAATCAGTTACATAAAACAGCTAATACACTGCATGTGGTTTACAATTTGCAGTGGTAAAATTTCACAATACACTAAATCAAAACCAAACAAATCACATTATTTAGTCAATGTGTCAATTAGCACACATCTAAGTATTTTTAAATATTTTAAAAGTTAGATATTTTAAATATTTTTTCTATTTTGCACTAATTAGGAAACAAACTGCTTAGCTGTGATGCAAGCCAGAAACTATATATCAGATATCTAGCAGAATAAATTAATTTGTAGTGAACATTAAAAGTTATCACTTTTTATATAGCAATAGCACTTACTTACATACCACTTCAGTGCTTTACAGCCCCCTCTAAGTGGTTTACAGAGTCAGCATATTTCCCCCAACAATCTTGGTCCTCATTTTACGCACCTCGGAAGGATGGAAGGCCGAGTCAACCTTGAGCCTGGTGAAATTTGAACCAGCAGTCAGCAGAAGTACTGCAGTATTGCACTCTAACCATTGTGCCACCAAGGCTCATATAACTCATATTTATAATTTATTGATTTTTTTTATGCTGTCCATCTAACTCACCCGTGTCAAACTCATGGCATCATATTGTCATCACATGCCGTTTCGCAACGTTTTCCCCATTCACAGAACTGGGGTGGGCGTGGCCTGTGACACATCTGGCCAGGGGACTGCCAGTTTGACATCCCTGATCTAACCGAAATAAAGGTCCTGGGCAGGGTAAAATATCTAAGAGGCAAAGTCTTTCACAAAAATAATTCTTAAAAGCCAATCAATGTAGCTTTTTAAAAAGCCATTATAGACATTGAGAATTGGTATATATTATTACTTTCTCACTGTGTAAATCTTAAATCCAATTTCTTTCATATCTTAACTCAGTGAAGTATGATAGAGATTTCTAAAATGGTTTTTTAGTTTAAAATATTTGCAAGTTCTTTAGGCAAACAACATGGGAACAAATACGGTAATGCTATGAAAGCTAAAATTACTTCTGCATTGTTTTTTAAAAATCCAATTATTGTTCAAAGCCTAGTGATGCTGTTACCCAAGTATCTCTAGGTACAAGTACAGCTCTACTGTAACCTTTAGGCTTTAACCTTCTAGCTGAATATAATCTAAAACTGCCTCCAATAGCAAAAAAGTTTTAATGTATCCAAGAGCAGCATCAAGCACTGACGTATAGAAAATTGTGATGTAATGTTTTCTCATCTCAAAGTATATCAGCCCAGAAACTCCAATCCCTCCACCAAGCATATTGAAATATATATACAGTACTTGAACTGCATCTTGCTGCTGCATCTGACACTATTTATATTGAAATTGTATCCTTATTTAGAAAATTGAGATTATCTGTAATATAACTGAACAAGGGTATAGAATTTGACTTTGAATCTAGGAACCCTGTGTAACTAAACAATGCTGGAAATATGTTGATGGAACATCAGCTATACATACAACTGAATAATTCCAAATACACAAAATTATTTTTATTGTTAATAGAAAACATTCCTTTAAAGCAAGACAACACATATACACTTCCAATACATCTGATGGTACTTTAGTTATTTCACACATATTGTGTTTCAAATACAGTGAGAAAAATGTTAACTATTTCAATAACCTAAGCAAGCAATTCACTGAAATGGGAACTCAAGTACATGTTAAAAATCATAATTACATACAACTGCAGGCAAACAAGATTACTTCATGCAAGGTTTAATGTAATCGCATTTGATGACCTATTGTTTCAGGCTTTTCAAAATACAAAATTGGACTTCATTGGATAAACTGCTAGAATTTCACTTTTCCAGCTGTATGTTTTCCATGTTTATTCCTTTGTTTTAAAAGTGACATTCTGTGCAATCCAAAACAAGCTTATTAATTTGGCAGTAGTGCTGCTATTTTGGTAAAGTAATTATAAAGGTTACATTATAACAGTTAAGCAAACAGAAAACTGCTTAATTAGTGGCTTAAATGCATTTAACGATGCATCAAATTTTTGCAATCGAGTTTACTGTATGCTGGCCTAGTTCTACACACTGAAATTCAACATCAGTGTCTACATTGCCAATGCAATGTATTTGGAGATACTTTTCTAAATTTTCAAAACCAAATTCATTCAGTTTGCGGTTCATTAAGGAATCCTTTTGATTGTTCAGCATTCTCCTCTGGCACCTTACCAGCTTCTTCACTCTGCCGGGTCTGATTAGGTGTCTCAGAAGCAATATCAAATTGTTTTTTATTCACTTCTTCACTATGGCGGCTTTGGCAATGGGTCAGATGTTTCTTAAACCCTCTAGGAAAATTTGACTCAAAATTGCAACGTGGACATTTAAGCAAACTCTGACTATGAGCAGCAACATGATTCTTAAGGTGAGATTCCAAAATAAATGCCTTTCCACACACACCACATTTATATGGGCTATGCACATTATGCTTGTTAACCAAATGGTGTAAAACAGCTCCCTTTTTCATAGCCCGGCAGCAACAGATTTTACAGTAGTATTTCCCTTTGCCACGCTTCATATATTTTGCTATCTCTTCTTCTGAGATGAAAGCTTCCTTCTCTTCTGTAAACTGCAACACACATTGAGGCTGAGTAGGAGTAACATCAACTTTAGTTTCTTTATTTTGGTCAGGAGACTCTGTATCAAATTGTTCCTGATCACTGTTAGATTCTTGTTCCTTTATGTCCGATGTTTCCACCTCAGTATTTCCACTTTCACTACTATTTAAGTCTGTATTAGAAGTCTCTGGATTTTCTTTCTTGGCTTTCTTCTTTGGACAGGTATATACTTCTTCTGTAGGTTCCTTGGGTTGTATGGGCTGTTCTTTTGGAATTAACAAACTGCTGAATGGATTTTCTCTTTCTGAAGGCTCAGCGAAGAAATCTTTATTACTGGATTCACTCGGAGTTTGCAAGTCTGAAAAAACAGGCGCAGCAGGCTGACTGAAATCATTGATCGTTTTGTGGACTTCCATGCCTGTTGCTTCAACTGGTTTGTGGGTATCTGTATTCTGTACTGGCTTCTGATCTGAAGAAACTGATTTCTGGATCTCAGGTGAAAGTGAGTGTTTTGGGAGTTCTGCAAAGAAACTTTGTTTCTCGAGGGAGTCGGGAGATGGCTTCTGCAGTTCAGAAAAGTTACTAGGTTTCTGGATTTCAGGAGAAACTGCAGGAGACTTCAGCAATTCATGTGAGAGACTAGGTGACTTCTGAGAGTCTGAGAAGGGAGCATGCTCCTGAATTTCAGGAGACACAGCAGCATGTTTCTGGGAATCTGGGAAGAAGGCATGCTTTATGGCATCGGGGGAGACTGGAGTTGGTCTATGTGATTCTGAAAATACAACCTGTTTTGGAGTTTCAGGAAAAGGTATGTGAGCTTCATGAAAGAACGAACGTTTTTGTGTGTCTGTGGAAACAGGAGGTACAGATTTTTTGGATTCAGGAAATAGGGCCCGTTTTCGGGATTCAGAAAACAAAGCACGCTTCTGCAACTCAGAAGAAACAAAAGTGCTAGGCTTTTGAGTCTCTGGAAAGAAAGGAGATTTTCTGGACTCAGAAGAAAATTTCCAAGGATCAGGCGATACAGGAGGAGCAGGCTTACGTTGTTCAGAAAAGAAGGGCTGTTTCCAAATATCAGATGACATAGGGGGCCCAGGTTTTCTCAGCTCTGCAGGCATTGGAGGAAGAGCAGGTGGGGCTACAGATGGCATCGGCCTCCAAGTGTCAGGAGACAAAACAGGTTTCCAACCTTCAGGATAAACAGAAGAAATGGGTTTCCATGGTTCTGAAGAAGCAAGACTAGATTTTGGAGATTCAGGCATGGAGGTAGATTTCCAAGCATCTGGCATAAACTTCTGAGATTCTGAGGACATCATATTTCCAGGCCTTCGGGGTTCTGAAGCAGGTTTCCTGGGTTCAAGTGACATTGATGTAGGTGGTTTTGGGGACCAAGGTGAAATAGTGATAGATTTCTGCTGCTCATGTGAAATACTACTGGCAGATCTCCAGGTTTCTGGAACAGGTCTCCAGGGATCTGGAGACAGTGGAGGGTCAGGTTTACGTGGTTCAGGTGAAAGTGCTGAAGCAGGCCTCCTTATCTGAGGAATATGCCTACGGGATTCTGTGGATAGACTAGCAATAGGTTTCTTAAGCTCCGGAGACACAGCTGGCGAGTGCCTGCGGGGCTCTGGCGATATAGCAGGTGAATGCCTGCGGGGCTCTGGCGATACAGCAGGCGAGTGCCTGCGGGGCTCTGGAGACACAGTTGGAGATTGCCTGCGGGGCTCTGGAGACACGGCTGGAGCCAATTTCTGTGTTTCAGACATAACCATAGGTGGAGACACAGGCTGAGCAGACTTTGGGGCCTCTGGCGATATAGTTGGGATGGGTTTCTGTGGTTCCAAAGATATAAAGGAAGCAGGTTTTTCTGATTCTACAACAGGGAAGGATTTTTGTGTTTCAATGTATGTGGGGGTCACAGGTTTTTGTTGCTCTAATGAAAAAGCAGGAAGAGATTTTGGTGTCTCTGCAGTCTCTACTGAAGCAGGCTTCAGTGGTTCTGGAGTGACAGAAAGAGGGGGTTTCGGTGTTTCTGAGGACACAAGTGGAACAGGGTTTGGAAGTTCTGGTACAACAAGAGCAGTTTTTTGTGCCTCCAAACATGCAACCGAAACAAACTTCTGATATTCTGTGGTTGTTGCTGAAGTAAGCTTCTGTAGCTTGGAATGCAGTCCCACATCAGACTTTAGCAGTTCAGGGGGAGCAGGCTTTTGAGAATCAGGAGACACAGTACATTTTTGTGTTTCAGGAGACTGAGAAGTCTTTTGAGGTTCCACAAAGACAGGCTTTTTGAGGGATTCAGTTTCCAACACCCCTTTCTGGTTTTCCTTCTGTTTCTCTGATAATGAGTGTTGTGCCGTGATATGATAATAGACATTACAGTACATTTTGCTGGTAAAAAAGCATTTGTGGCAGTGGAATAACTTTGCACTTTTCTGGTAGAATATAAGTTTCCCCAATCCTGCAGTATCCATTTCATCACAGAACTCAGGGTGAATAGTACCCATATGAATTTGTATGTTCTCGTAGTCAGAGCCTCTGAAATTACAGTGATCGCATTCTAGGCGTTCTGTTGTTTTATGCAAAATCTTCAACATGTCCATTTTTCTACTGTCAGCTTGCATAACACTACACATGTTCCAAACTGCAAACTGTACTATACCTGAAATAAAAGTTTTTTTAAAAAAAATTAGTTCATAAATTGTTAAAATATAATTTGACTCTTAAATGATTGCTCAATTATTGTTAAAATATAACTGATTTTTAATAACAGCTTACCCAAAGAAAAAAATTAAATGATATACTTCCACAACCCAACTAGAGATGAACATGTTAATATTGTCAATCCTTTATTATTATACAAAGTTTTAATATAAATCTCTCCACTGTTTACAGAAGCATTAACGTACTTATGAATTTAAGCTGTTTTTATCAGGTCCGCATGGCTCATTTTGTTGCAAAGACTAAAAAGCAAACATTGTATAAAGAACATCCAGCTAGTTTTAGTCTCTAAAAGAAAAAGAAAGAAGCTATTATTAATAAATTGCTCTTTATCCATTGATTTAAATATGTGGATTGTGAATTAGCCATAGAGAGTTGTTCTCAGTTTGGTTGTTGATGTACTTTATACTATTTTTGGAGGGGGTCATATAAGCAGCCTGATTGAATGTTCCATAAACAAACCCCAGATGGAGGAATATATAACAACTCATTTTATGTTTGCAACTTGTCTCCAATACCAAATACATTTAAAATTATTAAATTCTGTTTAAAATAGTAAACATATTTTGTTGAGACCTTATTTCAAAATTGGCAATTATAGCTAAAAGACAGATGATTTATTGATTTAATGTTTATATTGCTTCAAACTTATCCAACTCTATTAGAATAGGTACAATGGGGGCTTATTAAACACAACATAGCAGATTCAGGAGGTATGATGGAGATGCAAGGGAAAAACAGTGTTGGAATACACAAACAGAAGTCTACTGATGCTGTTAAAAATAATCCAAAATACCTAAATTATTTTCTGCAATTATATACAATGCATATACAATATATATTATATAATGTGTACTTACCTTCTTCAGAAGTAATATATACATATTATTAATGTACACTCAAGTGGAACTTGACACTATATGAACACTATACACTATATAGACCAGACACTATATCTGATCTGGATTTTCATTGCTTATCTGATAAATCGTTTTATTTCAGCATTTAATAAACATTTCATGCTAACCAAATGACCTTTGCACTGTAGCCTTGCTTCAGATGCAAAAAAACATCAAACTGGTCAAGAGCTTTAGAATTGTTTGTTCTGCTTTACAGAAGAAATACTGTTTCTTTTACACAGTTCAACCATTTAGAGATTAAAGCATTTAATAGTTTAGTTTACAGAGAACAACTGTAAACAGTTTAGTTTACAGAGAACTGTAATGACCACTTTCAGGTATACTTGATTGCTATTTACAATGGTTTTGCTGAAAACTAGTGTTTACTTATGGTTTCTGGCAAAAAATATCCCATATAGGTTTCCTTAATGACCACCACAAAAAGTCATAAAGGTGGGTTGGAATGTGACCCATTTTATGACCATCATGATTCCAGGTTCAGTTACGGTCATAAATTCAGGACTATCTGTAATTTTTTTTAAAAACTGCAAGCCTAAACTTCTTTTAGATTGTTTTTTTTTTAATCAGCTTGTCTTTGGAAATTATCCTTCAGTTTACTTTTTTGCTGTGACTTAAATTTTAAAATACTTAATTGTAGTATCTTGAATGTCATCATAAGCATAATAAAATAATGCAGCCATCTGGAGAAACAGCATATAAATTGTCTAAATATGTGAGGCTGCATTATAGGCAGAGAGGACAATTGGACAGGAATTGCTGGTAGTGGTAGATGAATACTCAAATACCTGATGCCTGAAAATGTTTCCAATAAATCTATACTATTTTGGCACCATCAAATTAATTCTCACACATTGGCTTAACAAGTTTAGAAGTGGCAGGGTTCAGTGCCCCAAACATTTCTCCTTCCTTGCAGATTGGTTAATTAATCTGCAACTCCAATTTCCAAGTCCTCTGGAAAATCAAACAAGCTGTCTCAGAGTATGAGCTATAAAATACTAGACAGTATTTTAATCACATTTGCCTTATGGTTAGCTTTTAAAATATAATTAATTTTTTTTTTAAACAGTGGGATAAATCTGTTTTTTCCTAAGGGGTTTTTGGGGAGAGGCAAAATGTTGAGAATAGTAAAAAAATATGCAATATTTTACTTTAAAATATTTAAAAATATTTGCTGTATGCTGCTAAACTATGATTATATAATATTTGCCTGCTTAGGTAGACATTTATAAACAGAACACTACAGTGGTACCTCAAGATAAGAAATTAATCCGTTCCAGGGTGGCCTTTGTATCCTGAATTTTTCTTATGTTGAA
>JAEANM010012396.1:0-14829 GCA_017656035.1 Myanophis thanlyinensis | reverse complement strand
GAGCCCCATGTAGAGAGCATTGGCATAATCCAGACGGGAGGTTACAAGGGCAGAAGTGACCGTACGAAGCGCGCCCCGATCCAGAAGGGGCATCCCCGCAGTCATGTGATCATAATTCAGGTACTTGGCAATCGACTCACAGTTACAACAGTGGTCAAGTGATTACCATTTGCGACCTTCACTGCTGGTTTCAGTAGGGGAAGCTTGCAGGAGGTTTCAAATGGCAAGATCACATAACCTGCAACTTCATAGGATTCACCTAGCAACAGCAGCTGGGACTGTTGCAGCTGCCATTGTAAGTTGGCAGGATCATGTGTATCATCATGCTTTATGACTGCATCATTTAGCAACAGAATTGCTGGTCCCAATTACCATTTTAAGTGAAGATTACCTCATTAATTTTAATTGTTTATATTCTTAATTTTATTTTCTGTTTCAAATACTCATCAGATTAGAAAGCTTCCTTCTTTTGGACCAAGCCACAATTTTGATTTGTAATATTTCAGCACCCAGGCAATATAAGCAGATTATTTTATTCTCCTGCTGTTTTGCATCTTGTCATCGTTCTGCTTCAATGATATCTGGAAGTCAGCAGTTTTGACTCACATTGAGAAATTGCCAATGGTTATAAGCTGCTTTCACACACAATGCTAAGATTTTGGTTTACTGGCTGAGTGAAGCCAGCCATTTAAGGTTTAGGGAAAACTAATTTTAACTTAATATACTATTAATGTGGGTTATTTATATTACTGAAAGTGTGTTATATCAGCCAAACTGTAATGTCTTCTTTAACCTCTAAAAATTAATTTAATTTTGAGGACAATAGCTAAAAATATGCTGGAAAATAAGTTCGTTTATATTTATTCTTTTGAATTACTGTGTTTTAGGAGGAAACATATATTTCTTTGTTAGGGTTAGGGTTTGTATCCACCTTTTCTTGAGCTCAAATCAGATCCTCATTTTAATCCTTCCACAGTTCTCTTAACAAATTTCTCTGGCTATAGGAAAAGTCAGGGGAATAAAACTTTGTGCTATTAGTATGAGAAGTAATAATGGTCTTTTGGAAAGAAAAGGAAGAGTTTCACATGTATTAGGATGAAGTTCCCAAAATGCAATATCAAGTTCCCTTAAAATAGCACAGATTTGTGCAATGAATAAAACATGATGTAACTGAGGTCAGGTTTGGACCTTTTTAATAAAATTTAAATCTATAAAGCAAATAATACAATGATAGTATTTTATAATTTGATAAAATAAACACGATGAATTTTCTAAAATAAGCAATCCCTCAGTAATGTTCAAAACTATATTTTAGTGAGAAGTATGAGTTTGCTTATTTTGCCTACATTCAGAAAGTTTAATCCTGTCTCATTTACCATTCAGGGGGAAAGGGTAGAGGTTGTTCCCTACTTTAAATCAGTTTCTCTTAAAATGCTGCCACTTGCAGAACATGTGTAGGCTGTCAGTTCCTTCTGGCCCTCTGTCTGCCATGAAACTACACTGAGGTAACAATCATAGCTCTTTCCCTTTCTCAGCCCTGGTTGGGACTTGTAAATCCCCTTCCCCGCCTTTTGTCATTTCCTTTTTTGCTGCAGGCTCCCCTCCTTCTTCCTTTGTAGAGGGAGCATCAGATCAGATAGTCAGAGCTTTGCATAGCTCTGCATGTCTTCCATGCATGATTAATGCTGTTTAAAAGAGACAGAGAGGTGTTTTAAAAAACCAGAAACAAAAGAACACTCCCTCTAGATCAGTGTTTCTCAACCTTGGAGACTTTAAGATGTTTGCTGGCTGGGGAATTCTGGGAGCTGAAGTCCAAACATCTTAAAGTAGCCAAGGTTGAGAAACACTGCTCTAGATGGCTTTGCAACCTTAGCATAGTGTTGTATTTAGCCCATTTCTACATCAGACCTCATGTAAACATCTTTGAAATAGAACTGGATTTGGATTGCTCTTGTCACATACTAGCCAAAACATGCAACACTGACCAGTACTATTCTTATTGCTAGGATGGATGACACACACTGTACATTGCACAGTCTGCATATGATACCCAGACTGGTAATTCAGTCTATAACTTCTGTATCTTATTAAAAAGCAGCATGTGAAAGCCTTGAATGATCAAAGCCATAATGGGCAGTGGAAGGGAATAACCAAGAGAATATTGATGCTTTAATTTAATTTAATTTCATACATTTCTATACGGCTCCCCTCCCTAGGGACTCGGGGCGGTGTACAGCCATATAAAAGAAGTACATAAAAAAGTTAAAAAACAGTTTAAGAAAGAATTAAATCCAGGCTCGTATGATAAAATAAGTCTAAAATTTTAGATAAATTTAAAAATTTTAAGAACAATTTAAAACAAATTTGATACCCCATTAAGTATTGGCAAGACCAGCTTGCTGGAATAAGTGGGTTTTTAATGCGCGCCGGAAGGTCCGCAGATCTGCAATGGTCCGAATCTCCAGGGGAAACTCATTCCATAGGGAGAGTGCAGCCACAGAGAAGGCTCGTACCCTCAGGGCTGTCAGATGACATCATCCCGACATTGGAACCCCAAGGAGGCCCGCCCTGTGGGAACACACCAGTCGGTTGGAGGCTGATGGTGGCAACAGGCGGTCCCGTAAGTACCCAGGTCCTAAGCCGTGGAGCGCTTTAAAAGTGATCACCAACAACTTGAATCGCACCCGAGAGGCCACAGGAAGCCAGTGTAGCTCGCGCAGGATGGGTGTAATATGGGAGCTCCAAGGAGCTCCCACAATCACCCGCGTGGCTTCCCTTTTCTGTCTTTGCCTAGAATACTTAAAATTTGGCTCTTTCCCCAGGCTTTGGGACAGTGAGGTCTGGGTTAGAATTAGAATATGGATGTACCAGGAAGGTATGGCTTGATGAAAAGATCTGGGTTTTTTTTCTGTTTTTAATTTGTTGTTGTTGACTTTATATGATTTTATTGGTTGCAAGCTGCCCAGAATTATTTTAAGATGGGTGGCTATACAATATATGTTTTGATTTAATAAAATAATTCTGCTAAAATGCAATTTAATTTAATTTAAGCTCAATTATGTTTAAATTCTAGAACAGGTTAATAGAACCCATTGAGAAAATGATCAGATTTTTAAAGTTTTCCTAAAAGCTGACAGTGAAGGTGCCTTAATGAAGTTGTGGGGAGAATAAGCTCAGGAAGAGCCTTCTGCAGAAAAGTCAACTTGTACTACCCAGCTAAACAGCTGTTGAAAGAGACTGAACATCTACTTCTATAATGAAGATGAAAGATTTATTTAGGCAGCTGATATAGTAGCTATCAATGGCCTTTCTAATTCAAGATGCTGGGATATGATTACAGATAGAAGTATTCTAACAGATATAACATTCCAAAGTCTATTTTATTCTTTCTACCAAACAATACTTGATGAAAATATAATCACAGAGTCTATGATTTCCATAAGATTACTCTTCTGAAAAAGATTTTAAATGACTTTATTGTTTCATTTATCATCCACATCAGATGAGAGTTTGCTCTGAACTGCCAGCACAGACACATTGACATCTGAAAGGACTGGCATCCAATTTTCATATAATTTGTCAAGACACTTTTTAGTGTGGGAGATTCCAGATTTTTGGTTTCATTTGTCGGCGTCATGTGACTATGCAATATCTTTGTGTCCAACTTTGATTCAGCTTGCATCATTTTTGTTCCTTGCTTCGTCTGCTTTGTCATGGTCATATCTAAGTGAATAATGATGATTTGCAAAATTTATAATATAAAAGCCTTACAGCTAAAGATATGATTGTCGAACAGAAATATAGAATACATATTGCTGAAATGGATTGTATTAGTAACTAGAAGAGAAACAAGAAAGAAAGAGTCTCATATCTGTATTATCACTGTTGCTAGGAGCCCCTGAAATCCAATGTAACTCAATCAAGCCAGCATTGCCAAAAAAGACAATTAATTTTGCCATGTCACTATGCAACCACCCCCATCCCAACAGCCAAAACTTAGAAAACAAGAAATTATTTTTTATTATGTGACAGGTTGTTAAAACAAAACCATAAAAACAAGACAATATCAATATTCTATCATTAAGGCAAAACCTAATAAATTGTGAATGAATAGGGACTTGGCTCAGGAAGGAGAAAGGAACATGAATAATTAAAAGAGGAGGAAAGATTATTCAATCAATGGAAAAGGAAAGAGTGAGCAAGAAATCAAAAATAACTTTATTTTTCTTTGGTTTAAGCTATAATAGAGAGAAATTGATATGCTTTTAATATTCCATGCAAGGTTAGACCAGCATAGAAAGGTGAAAGTTACACTGCCAGATTGCCTGCTAAATCAGTCTTGCTAAACCAGGAGTCCCACTATGGTGCCCATTCAGAACTGGGCTGTGCAAGCGGTGGGCATTCACACATGCACGCATATCCATTTGCATGAATGGTGACTCTTGCACATGAAGCACCATTTGTGCAAGTGGCAGATGCTCACTAAGAACCATCCCTCCTCTCCCCCCTCCCCCACCACCAGTCCACCAAGCCGGAAAGGTTGGAACACTATGCACGGTGTATTTATTTAAGTCAACTACAAGATAAGCTTCATTAATACTGTGTCAGCCTCGGCTCCACAGCTCCGAGGCTGACCTTCAGGATGGGGGGGAATTGTCCATGGGTTGCAGCTCTGCCTGCTCACCTCCTACATACTCCAAACAAACCTTGAGAAACCGGCAGTTGATTGCTGAATGCTGGTTTGCAATTAACAGAAGAGGAAGAACATAGGAAGAACTAGCTGACGTGGGGGCTGGGCAAGAAGCTGAGCCAATGGATACTGCAAGGCATGGGGGGTGGAATAGCGTGGGATGGGGGTGTGTGCGCGCGGGCACTAGGAGCACATATATATGGTGGGAACACTAGGTGGCAGCACTGACTAAATTTTCATTTATGTAATTCAGTTTGTACCAATCACACAGAGAAGAAGCAAAGATCATCACAGTTTGTTATTGTGTCTGGCTTTTCCTTCTACTGACGTTCGGAATCCTGACACACTGATCAGCATAAACATTTATCATCAAAGCAGACCTTTTGAGACCAAGATCTTTGGTCTCTGAAAATTGAAGTTAGATCACTATTCTGATGACTACCAAGTCATAGGGCTACAGGAATTGACTAAATAGCTATATAAATATGGCAAGTGGTAGATGAAGAATATATAAGGGTTCTAACCAAATTGTGCCAGCAAATCTGAAAAATAATACAATGGCCAGTAGGTTGGAACCAATATCAAAGAAACAAGACTTAACACAGTGTGTTAAATATTGTACAGAGAAGCCTACACTGAAAGCTGAATGTTTAAAAAGCTAAGAAACGTGATGTTATTATGGATGCATGCTGAATAATTGAGAAAGCTGAAGAATACTAAAAATAACTCAGTATATGCTTGTTCATTGACTATGGAGAAGCCTTTGATTGTGTCAATCATGTTAAGTTGTGAAATGGGCTTAGAAAAATGGAAATCTCACTGTCCTCATGCAAAACCTATATTCACAAGTCAGGCCAGGAAGCCACAGTATAGACAGAAAGTGGTGAAACAGACTGGTTCCAGGTCGGCAAAGAAGTAAGGCAAGATTGTTTGTTTTCCCTTTATTTTTTTGACCTATATGAGGAATATATATTAAGGGAAGCTGGACCAGAAGAAGATGAGTGTGGTTTTGAAATTGAAAGTGCCAGTAACCCACATTATGCTGATGACACTACACTGCTAGCTAAAAACATCAGGATCTCCAAGCTCTACTAATAAAAGTCAAGAAGTACAGTGAAAAAATGTCTGCATATACAAAAAACAGTCATACAAGTAATGGCTTTTTTTTTCACCTTTGTTTGTCTTCTCTACTGCTTAGTATAAATATTTATTTTCTGATAAACATTTGATAATTACTAACCATATTAAAAGTTCTGCCTGCTTCATACAAGGTTTATCTGCCTTAATGGGATTTGTTACAATACTGTAACACTTCTTAGCTCTCAACTAACAGGGCTGTTAGCACAGACTACTTCTGTTAGTTGAGAAGCTAAGAAGTTGGCACTTGTGTTTCACTTAGTTGCAGGACACAATTCCAGATTGTACATGGATTAAGAAACCACACACACCCCAACCAGGGGCTCTATTTTTGGCAGAAGGTTGCTAGATTGCCCTTTTGTATAAATATTATCCATTATCCCATGGTGATAATGGTCTCTATCAATTTCTCCGGGGCTTTTGGAGTTTGTTTTTGGTGAATGTGTCAGAGAAAGGCATTCAACTTTTTCTAGGTTGAGATCTGCTTAAAGGGACATCCTCTGTCTTCCATGAGTTATGCTAGAGGTCGAAAAATAAATTTTCTGCCTATGGCCTGAATGTAAATAGATCCATTTTTGTAGTTCAGGACTACAGTAAAGTAAGGCCGTGGAACACACAGGGAACTGTACTTCCATTCAAACTAATACATGCTCTCCTTCAGCCTTCCAGCTGGTGAGAAAATGGTAGAGATAACATGTAACTCCTACTTTCTATTTAGGTAGATTCTTTCACATACACAGTATACTGAATATATTCAACAGGTTTATAGCCACTATGGTTTTCCTTTTATCTTCTTCCTTCAGTATGAGGGACATAAACAAAGGAACAAAAAAGTAGCTAAATTTTGCTAGAGGGTGTTCTTGTATTTTAGTCATTCTTTAACAGTGAAGTTGTGTTATTACAAAATACAGTTTGTTTATGTAGTATTTGGGCAGGAATAATGTGGAACAGTTGAGGTCCATTTAGAAATAGAAAATTCTATGTACAACTGTGCGGCCTTCCATGAGGAGCCCTTCCTAAGCCATTGATGCTAAAAGTGGATTATCAAACTATTATCATGTCACCCAATACTTCAGGAAGTTTCTGGGATTTAGAAACTGATATCTACTTTCAAATATTATGACTTGCTTTATTTCTGTGGTGGGAAATTTTAGCAACCTTTAAAAGTAGCATCCACTTAAGCACATCGAAAACATTATACACAGCTATGGATAATAAAGTGACATTAATATTAATGGATTTCAAGTTAGTTAAAGTTACAGCTTTCAGGTCTTTTTTTATTTACTGCTTTTAAATAAAAAAGGAACAAAACAACATAATCATGATAAAAATACATATATAATCAAAGGGGAAAAAAGGAAAACAAGTGCTTTAAAAAGGTGATAAAAAGTGCAACAGAAAAAGAAACGAAGTATAATGTATTGTTTTAACAGTAAACAGTTTCAGTTTTATGTATACATACCGGTACATACATATGTACATATACATACATGCAGGCATAATATATATGTGTATGTGTGTATTTGCATTTGGGTTTTAAGAGTAAATGTTATAACTTAGAGAACTCAATGTGCTGAATGTGGACCTGCATAGATCATTACTATGTTTGCAGTGTCTGCAAAGATAACATATAGTACAATTTGCATGCTTTTCTTTATTTCTTTGGCAGTGTAGTAGTTGGTTTATTTTAAGCTTTATTGTTTTCTATCACTTGTTCTTGGTAATCCAGAATCAGTAATTTTTTTCTACTGGTTTGTCTTTTGATAATTAGTGAGTTTCGTGCTAGTAAAGCCTTTCATGTGATTTGAGACAGGATCGTGTATAAAAAAGAAAGAAAATAAAATAATGCAAAGATTGTGATCTGATGGCAAGTTTATCAAACAATTCCTACATGCAGTCTTCATGGCTGGCATATTTTTTCCTATTTTATGTTTTTTATTTATTTAGCACCATTTCAGTGCCATCTGAATCTTAAGGTTCTGGGCTTCTCTTTTGACATTCTTATTATCCTTTTTTATTGTTCCTTTCCACAATTTTTGTTATCATGGAACAAAATGTCTCCATGCATTATTATATAATGCTGACTTCACATGGTCTCCTGGCAAGTTGCAATTTGACCATAAATCGAGAATTAGTTACAGATAGTATTTGACCTGCAACCACTATTGGGACCAGATTTTCTTTTGCTAAGCAAGGTAGCTGTTAAATGAGTCTTGCCCAATTTTATGCCCTTTTTGCCATAGTTACTTAACTATGCAATAATGCAGTCATTAAGCAAATCTGGCTTCCCCCGCTTTCTTTGCTTCCCGCAAGCCAAATGGGAAGCTCGCAAATGGCAATCACATGACCCTAGGATGCTGCAACTGTTATAAATACATGATGATTGCCAAGTGCCTGAATTCTGATCATGTGAACATAAGGATGCCTGATGATCATAAGTGCTTGGATGCAAGTTACCTTTTTTGCTGCCACTAGAATTTCGAACATTTACCAAACGAATGGTTCTAAGTCAAGGACTACTTGTACAGTATACTATGCATAATAAAACAACAATAAACAACTACCTCAGTGGAACATAATCCCTCCACGTAAACTTTAATTTAATTTGTCTGTGGAGATTCTCAGGATCCAGGTCATGGTTGTGTTGAAGAAACTTCTTGGAGGCAAAACATCTTCAAAGAAAAACCAGACAGTCCAGTTTAATTTAAATTATAAATTAAGATTTCTGAAAATCAATTCTGGGTTTTTTTTCTTGTCAAAAACTGCCAGGGAAGTACTAGCTACTTCCATTCCACAGAAATGGAACCCAGACAGAAGCACATTGTCTTCTGACCCTCTTTTCCTTAGCATGCATGGATTGCAGCCCGTCAGCATCCTAATTTGGAATGCATATACTGTATGTCCTGAACTGATCCACCCACACTTCAGAAATAATTACATATTTTAAAAAGATTTTTTTTATAATTTTCTATTACATAGACAGATTGGGTATTTCTGAAGGAGGCATATTCTTAATGGTTCTTATTATTCTTTTCATTGCTAATAAATTACAGTTGGCATATAGAAATTATATAGATATCTTTACTAACAGAACTATCTCTCCTAGCAGTGATTCTGTGCACGAGTGAGAACTATTACTAGACGCAATATATAGAAATACTTGTAATTTAATGCCAATTTCCTGAGCTGTATAAACTTATTAATGCCAGTGCTGTTGCTCCCTGACTGATGATGGCTCATTTCTGAGAGTTCCCTATTGGAGCAAATTAAAGCAAATACTTCATCATTGCCACGAAAGATCTAATTTTGCTGCAAGATTTGTATTAGCAGTACAGTCAAATGACTGTTTGACTTCAAGATAAAAGAACATGGTTTCTGTTTTTGCTGTTTTCAAAGGATGGGCTGACTCCACTGCATTGTGCTGCACGAAGTGGACATGACCAAGTTGTAGAGCTGCTCCTGGAACGAGGTGCCCCACTGCTTGCCAGGACCAAGGTGTGTTTATAGATCAAACTAGTATTTTAAGGGCGTTTGTTTGCTTTTGAAACCCATAGCAGTAAAATAAATAATAACTAGTAGAGGAACTGATAAAAGTGTAATCAAATATTTTAAAACTCATACATCTTTGATCTCATATGTATTATGTGATTATTTTCTCATTCACTTCTGTTTCTGCACTGTTTCCATTGCTTTTTATGTAAGAATGTATTCATAAACTTCTACAAGCAGAGTATGTGCAGAGAAAATGAAGATACCAACGAACTAGATGTACATTTAGGAAAAGAAGCATTAATATACTACAGTAGACAATGGATTGGACACAAAGCACAAATGGATGAATACCCGTTTAGTTTCTAAAACAGAGTGAGATTTTCCAAGTGAATGAGCAAAATCTTAAGTTTGTATATCTTGAAAACCAACTTTGCACTATAACTAGGCAATGCATTCTTGTAACTTGAGGGCTGAATCTGTTAATTTTATAGGCTGTCTTTCAGGACTTAAACTTAGTTTTGTTGTGCGCGTGCATTTTTTACAAGTTGTCACCGGATCATGTTTTTGCATTGTTTGTTTCAGAATGGACTGTCTCCACTTCATATGGCTGCCCAGGGTGACCATGTGGAGTGTGTGAAACACCTACTGCAGCACAAAGCTCCTGTTGATGATGTTACACTGGATTACCTAACTGCCCTCCATGTTGCTGCACATTGTGGTCACTATCGTGTCACCAAGCTTCTGCTGGATAAGAGAGCAAATCCAAATGCCCGTGCTTTGGTAAACGTTTCATGGATTTCTGGTGGAGCATAAAGGGAACTGAAATACTGACTCCACAAATTCAGTTCAGTGACTATATAAAGACACAGGGGATAATTGCTGGCCTTTTCAGTAGGATAATCTATAACTCTGCCACAGATCCATGTAGTTAATAAAGCAATTGAATATTAAAAAAATCTAATGGATACAGTGGCATGTGATAAGAATGTGAGGCAAACAGAAGGGTCAACGTGCATGAGAAAAGAGAGCTTCTCCACAGAATTACAGTCATAGACTCTTTGAAATATTAAGGGTTTCCTCATCATAGTCTACATTAAGATTATATTATATTCTTCACCATAAGCGGTGTGTTATACTGAATGGCATAATGTAGTCTTCATGGTGCTATGAAGTTTTGTTGGTCTGGAAGTCCTTTATGGTAGTTTCTAGCCACTATATTTCTGCTGCTTGCAAAATTTGAGTGTTGTAGTCCCAACATCTTCTCCATCACTTGGGGGAAGTTTGAGCTAATATATGTTTGGTAGGTGGTCAGCAATATTTATTTACTTAATCATTCTGATTTGATAGATATATTTGATTACCTGATTTAGCATTTTCATAGTTTTATTCAGAATATGAATACTAGTGTTTACTCATCCTATCTGTTTCAGAATAGGTGAAGTTCTTCTTCCAACTGCTCTATTTGAACCCATTCCATTTCAAGTTCCTCTCCTTTTCTTGCAGGCATTCATCAACTTCACAAAATTGGACCATGTTCATTCATTCAGACCTATCATCTTACATGGCCACCCATTTCATATATGTGGCTAGCAATTAAAACAAACTAAAAAGAGACAAAATTTAAAAACGAATCAGTAGTATAAAAATAGCTGCTGAGAACATCAATAATATCCAATATTTAAATCAGCCATGAACTATACTGACATGGTCACAGCCTAGATGGCAAAATTTTTAATACATTGCAAAATGCCAGCAGAGTGCAGGCAAGTGTAATCTCAGGGAGAATAATATTCCAGAGGATGGGTGCCTCACCCTTCTTTTAATTTCACAGATACCCAGTATATGTATTTTATTCAGTTTATTCAGTAATTTCTGTTCTTTACCATTTACAATTCGCTTTATATTTTATAGTTTTCTATTTGACATGGTTATCATCAAATGGACCCAAAGATACTCATTTTTTTCTGCCTATCACAAGTTTGGTCAATCAAGATTTATTTTTTTTAGCAAAAGAAAGGAGATATTGACTAGACCATCACTTTAAGTTATATCAGCGTCACCTGTATCTAATGATAAGGATATTCCTGGTTAGGCAAATTTTGGCCAAAATACCATAAGATAACCAAAGTAAGTTTTACTCCAAGGATATTCATACAGCGCTATGGAAGCTAACATTCTCTTCTAGAGATTGCCTTGCAAGTCAGTGTAATGTTGCTGACACCCACCAATTATTAAGTATAAGTAGCTTATCTTGATATAGCTGATAAACTTGACCTTATCTAATATGACTCCATATAATTGGTTGTACAGGTCTACTGATTTTACAGCATCATTAAATGGACAATATATAAGCCTTCCATAAATCTTTAGATGCTCAAAATTACTAAGCAAGCTTAAACTTAAATTTTAAATCTTTGTGGAAAACTATAGATCTGATAGGAAGGCAAGGAAATGCCCAGCCAAACTGTTGCTAAGGAAAACACATGGATTTGTCCATGTAATAACCAAAAATCAAGCTCCACCTAAAGGAAACTTTTACTTTTTATGACATATGGATTCATTCGTACACAATGTATGATTCATGTTTTAAACTTAAATACATCTTGATTTGATGTTTCCTGGAAATACACTGTGTAACGCTTTTAGGCACAATTAACATTTCAAATTATTAGGGATTAAACAAGATTACAGACAATATATTAGAGCTTAATGTCAAATATAAGTGACTTAGGATAGGGGTAAAGGGTGAGATTGCCTTTCAGCCATTGAACCAAAAAGAAAATGGAAACTTGAGAAAATAAGATTTTGTTACTGTTTTAAAGCTCCTTAAGTAGTATTTTCTTTGAGAATAAGAGAATCAATATCTGAAATGGACTACAGTCCATGAAAGCTAGTAATATAGTAAATTTGTTAACATTTAAGATGCTCGTCTTTTTTTCTTGATAAAAGAAATAATTTATTCCTGAGTATATGCCTTCTCTGTGTAAGTGCCTTTACTTAATCATGACAATGATCTAATAACGAAATGTGCAATGTAACATGCACATGGCACATGCTTTACCCTTTTGTATTATCAATACAATATCACACACAAGTGTACAAAAAATGGAGTTTGAGTTGTAATATCATAACACATCTATCCTTTCTATGAATGCCCATGATTCTCTATATTTCTATTTTAGACATTGTATAGATCTCCTCATGAATTCAATTACAGTGCATTTGTTTTTGCATGACTTACCTGTATTGAAATAGTGCATTTTTGTAGCACACAAATCACACTTTTTTTTAGCTTAGTCAATGCAGTTCTGGAATGTAATATATTGTGATTGTGTTCTATAGAATATGCTTTTGGGTAGCATGGATACAGTTTAGGAATGACATGAAATAGTATACTCAGTTTATTCTCTTTATTTGCAGATTGCAAATGGAGGTGAGGAAATTTAGGGCTAAGAATAGGATGAACCAAAAGAGGATGGAGTGTATTAGAAGTGAGACAAGAAAGTGAACATTTCCTTTCTTTTCCATTTATTCTTACAGTTTAGAGATCGCTAATCATTCCAACAACTTTAAAAAATTGCTTATTTCATTTGTGCCAGTCCATATGCCAAGTATGTGAGCTAAAGGAAATCAATCTATTTTTTCTTACTCCCAAATGGCCCTAGTTAGTCAATTGTATCATTGTACATAACTTCATTTCAGGAGCATTTTCGGAATGGGAAAGATGGCCATTGGTGCTTTATTCTAACTAGAATTAGAAACACTTGCACTGTTAAAAATTATTAAAAATTCAGGCAATAAATAATTGGCAATACTGAAACAAATAGCATTTTTAAAAATGGAAGAAAAGGGATTTATTGCTTTCACTGTAGCGTGCATCCTCCCAATTAGGAGAGAATCCACAATTTTCCACTTGATAATGAGAACTACAAATATCATAGGGATTAAGTTAATTTCATATGATTCTCTATTCCAGCATATCACTCTTCAAAAGCACCATTAAAATACAATAAAGTAAGTTGTGCCAATAATAATAAATTCAAACCCCAGTATAAAACTTGTATTTCCTGTATATAAAGGTAAGGGTAAAGGTTCCCTTTGCACATACATATTAGTCATTCCCGACTCTAGGGGGCAGTGCTGATCTCTGTTTCTAAGCCAAAGAGCCAGCACTGTGATAACAATTCCATGGTCATGTGGCCAGCATGACTAAACACTGAAAGTGCATGGAACGCTGTTACCTTCCACCGAGATGCTCCCTATTTTTCTACTTGCATTTTTAACATGCTTTTGAACTGCTAGATTGGCAGAAGCTGGGGCAGGTTCTGCCAATCCGTTATGCGGCGCTAGGGATTCAAACTTTCGAACTGCCAACCTTTCTGATTCACAAGCTCAGCATCTTAGCCACTGAGCCACCATGTCCCCTGTACATAGTGATGATTAAATTGGTTTGTTTCTTTTTAAAAATAGGCAGACAGGGAAGATCAGGGATGTTGAGTTTCCTACTTGTCTTATCGTTTTGGATTTCCAAGGGGCTTTTCTATGGCACATGATTCTTCTGGAATAATGTCATATGGTCAGCCCTAGCTTTCTACAGAAAAGGGTGTTGGGGGCTAGTCGTAGAGTTCTGTCCAGTTTGGAACAAATACTTCCCTTCAGTGGCGCTTCCTCCTATCCCATCCAGATCGTTCAAGAGCAACTCTCAACCTTTAGAAAGTTTCTTGGGAGCAGAGAGGACTGTAAGAATGAGAGTAGGATCATACTGATTTGGGTTTCTTGTTAAAACCAATAAATTATAAATTGACTGATACTTATGGTTGTTGTAAATCCCATTATTCAAGTCTCAAAGGGTCTTTCAATAATTAATTAAATTTTCTATTTCTTTGCAAAAAAAAAAAAAGTAACGTTTCAGCATTTTCCTACAATTGTTCAAAATATATAGATTTACAAGTAGACTTTTATACAAGATAAGGTCAAATTAACTACTGAAGTCACCATTCCATTATAGTTAACACAGTCTAGTATTAATTGGAAGGTGTCTATATTGAGCCATAGAAAATGTGGCAATATAAACAGAAATTCTTACTCTAATGTGCTTTCTCCATACTCTGAGCAGCATGGAAGCAACTTTAGTGCAGTGTACCCCTATATTGATGTTGGTGTATTTACACAGGGTGGGTAATGCTACACTACTGTGGTCTCTGTAGCTACTATTATAGCAAAAAGAATGAAGAATAGCACACACATTAAACTGCCAATCAGACATTTTGTCTGCTTAAGACAGGGGTGGGCACTTATGACTCCCTCATGACTGCATGGCAGGCTCAGGAATTCTGGGAGTTGAAGTCCACGAGTCATGAGGGAGCCGTAATTGCCCACCCCTGGCTTAAGATGTCCATTCACAAATTCTCCTTTGGAGTCATTGCTGCAGCTGTTCCTGTGGCCCCGGTATTCCTGTTTTCTCAGTATGTCAGAATCTGACTTTTTTTTCTTTTTTTTTTAAAGGGGAT
>JAEANM010012395.1:0-14830 GCA_017656035.1 Myanophis thanlyinensis | reverse complement strand
AGGAAGGAAGGAAGGAAGGAAGGAAGGAATTGAACTGGCTGTTTACAATGTTAATGAGAACAGAGATTATATATTTAAGCTGTTTAGCATTTAGGGGAATAGAAAAATAATATAATGGATAGTCGCTGTTTTGGCTGTTTAGAAGTTACATTTCCTGCTTTGCATATTGGATTTAATTAGTCAGGTCTGGATTTGCTTTTAGAGAAATGACCTCAAGAGACAGGCAGAAGAGCTACAAATTGGATAACCAGAATATAAAAGATGTCTCAACACAGAGAAAGGGCCATTGCATAGAAAGTGTTTCAGACAAAGTCCTCCTAGCGTTCTGCAAAGAAAAAGGAAAGGAGAGAGATACTTTCAGACTGGCAAGATTATGTTAATGTAACCTAACAGTAAAGATAGAGCTAGTTCATTGTGCTTCTTGCTTAAACTGCCTTACAGAACTAACACACAACTGATATGGCACTTTGGAATTGTTCATCCTTTCTACGCTTTCCTTTTCTCCCATCAGTTTAATGGAGTTAAACAAAGAAAGCATTACCTGTAGAGTGTCATTTATCATATATGTTCAATGTGATGTACAGTAGCTCTATCCTGCAAAACATTTAATCAGAACTATATAACCAATCATTTATTATAGGAGTAAAGTTCTTCAACAGCATATTATTTTAAAGTTCTTCTGGATTTGGGACACCATTACCAAAAATCAATTATATGTTTTCGATGAAATATTTATAAATTTTAAAAGGATGATAGATCTACAAATCCCCCCCCCCTCTCTCTCTCTTTTCTTGTCCCTCTAAGGGAGAAAATTCTGGCTTTATATAATCTATAATTTTCCATTAAAGAAAAGAGAAAAGTACTTTTGGGATTCTGGTGACAAGAAAGTATAATGTTTTGAAAGGCATAAAGAAATATGCATCTCTGGACATGTTTGCAAAGTCAAGTGTGCTGGAGATGATAGGAAATATGCAAACTGACTTTGGCTTCTCAAATATTGGATTCTGAAGAAAGGGTAGGAAATACATTGTAAAATATTTGACACTATATCAATATGAAATGTTTAATAAATGGTAAATATTTGATATATGTGTAAAAGAGAAGTGTGTTGCAAAAGAACCAGAGAAGAATGCCACAATGGAGGGAAATGCCTATGAGAAATATCTAAATTCAGAAGTGAATATAGCAGGATTATATGCTATAGCAATATAGCATTAAATGGAACTGACAGTGTTGAATATACCTACCTGGGTTGAATACAATTAGAATACTAATTCTATTAGAATTAGATTTGAGATGTAATCGAAAGTATTGCTTAGGACATATAGAACATCTTACCAATCAAATAATGTTGCCCATGTCTCAAGAGCTCCTGTGACAAAGCTGCTGTCACTAGCACCAATCTGCTTCTGGTTGATATTATTAATAAGATTGAGCTGCCATTTTACATTTTTTAAAACCATTCCTATCTATTTGGGGTTATTGTTATGGTTGACTGTTTATTATTTTTAATGAAAATAATTGTATTCTTGTTTATGCATTGCCTTGCTTCTTCTGCAAAATGAGTAATATAAAATTAAATAAAAAAACTCACATTTCATATAATTTCTGAATCATGTGGCATTTTAAGGTACTACATTTTACATTTGCTTTTGCATGATATTAGTATTCACTTGATATTTTTACACAATTATTCTTCATATACACATAATTGTAACTTTTCCTTTACCTATGAACTAAGTGGTAATATCATTACATACAGAAATAAATGAAATCCAAGATTAATTCATATTTTCTCTGCATATTGGTGGGGGAAGTGGTTCTTTTCCTCTAAAGTTGTTTTACTGAAAAAGAAGCAATATATAGAATTCTTTTTAATCTTTATCTCCAAGAATTCTCTTTTTCAGAAATTTTGTCGAGGTGATTTAGAAGGACTAGGCTCTTGAAATATATATATATATTAAAAAAACTGATGGAATACCAGGAGAATCCTAGAAGGAATGTTTTAGAAATTAGAATAAGAATGATTAGTGAGAAAATACATCAAAGATAGAAATTGTCATATATATTTCCCTGCTTGTTTGACTTACTAATGCTATTTGGTCATTCATTCCTAAACCTAAAATGACTAAAGATGGATGAAATTGTTTTAGCTTGTACTTAAAAATAACTTCTCCCCAGCTTCAGTTAATAAGGAAAAGCTAGTTAGTTGAGAGAAAGAATTTTTTTTTAAAGTTTCTGCATATGATAGGAACATATGATAATATGAGTAGATTTTATTTTGGCTGTTATGCAGCTGAAGGTGCTGAATGCCATAAGGATAGTATACAATATGATGGGAATACAGCATGGATGAGAAAAAATAGAATGCTTATTAAATGGTTCATTTAACAGGAAGGAAGACAAGGATGTGTGATAAATATTTATGGACACAATAAATGTTTGGGAAATGCTTGAGGTATATTAGGGATGGAAATTATGGTGTTGGCTGACAACTCAGATGATTTTCAGTAAATTTTAGAAAGTTTAGTTTAGGGATTTTTAAATGATTTTCATAGTGCTGAACCTATTAATTAAAAAATCCTGGAATCCCTATTTGAGATAAAATACCATTTAAAAATCTTCCTTTAATGCAAAAATGTTATGATTTAGAACTGGATACATTAGGAGAATCGTAGAAGCAAATCAGTTGCTGTGGCAATGGATACATGAGAATTAAAATAAGAAAACATTAGGTCAAGGAGGAATTAGCACTGAATGAATACAGGTAGAATGCAAAAGAAAATGACCATTATGAAATAAGTAGATTGATCACCTGGAAAAACTGAATTGAGACTGAATTGCAAATTAAATATATGAAGGAAGGGAGGATGAGTGAATTAGAAAGAGGATATTGAAGAAGTTGTAATTGTAATCATAGATAGTTCACGAGACTTGACCCCCCCCCCCCCAAAAAAAGTGAGAAATTAAAAGAACAAAAGGTAATGTCTGAATTTGCACATGGACATAGAGAAAGCAGAGATGACTTTCAAGGATTGAAACGTATGAAAAGATATAGTGAACTGTGTCAGCTGCATCTTCTTTGACATTTCCCACACCTTAATTCCTTAATATTTGACATTATTGTGTCCTAAATGTTATTAGGGTTTTATTACTCCAAGCCACAAGTATTTCATTTGGTCCAAAGGTTTATTGGAAGCCACAATATACTTTCATTCCTTCTAGATCTCAAGGTGGTGCACTTAAACCTGCTACTGACAAAACTGATGTTTCATATAAATAAAACAAATCTAAACTCTAAATATAATTAAGAGCATTATCTAAATTAACATTATTATTTAAAAAAAAACAAGTTCTTTATGACCTTGAAGCACATTCAAAATCTAGGCAGTCTAATTTTTATTTTCTTTGTAAGATTAGTCAGAAGTGATGCGGACATTAAATAGCTTTGTTCAAAAGATATAATGAATTGTTAAATAGAAGAAAGCAGAGCTGCCTCATTTATAACAAACACAATGTAACTTTCCAGATACTGGAAACCATTCTGGAAAAATGTGAATAATTTTCCTAATCAAATAAATCATAACTAGGGACAAGCTTATATTTCTTACATTTTATTAATCAGCGGAATGGCTTGCCTACAGAAGTGGTGAGTGTGCTGTCACTGGAGGTTTTTGAGAAGAGGTTGGATAGCCATTTGTATAGAATGGGATAGGCAGAGGTGAAATTCAGCAGGTTCACCAGTAGTAAATTTTCTAACCAGTTTGGAGAATCAGTTGTTAGAAGTAATCTCTGTTTGTTTTGTTTGTTTTGTTTGTTTTTTTCTACTTTACAGGGTTAATCCTGTAAGGAAGGCAGGAAAAAACATTCTGATGTTATTTCTAGCCTAATCTTTATTGCCCTGCTTAGAGAAACTGCCCGCCCATTCACATGACTCTCCTCCAGCCATGCCCACCAAGCCACGCCCACAGAATCAATAGTAAAAAAAATTGAATTCCACCACTGGGAATAGTGTCTCCTGCTTGTGCAGGGGGTTGGACTAGAAGACCTCCAAGATCCCTTCCAACTCTGTTACTCTGTATTTCTATGCTGAAAATGAAATAAGAGATATACCTTAATTAGCTGATATAAATTCAGATTCTTCCAATGTTATTATTTTTAAAAAAATGAAGACTTGCACATATATAAGAAACTATTTCAGAGTAGGGTTTAATCTTAATTCTCCGGGAGCAGAGATTAGAAGTGGTTGAAAATATATTGGACAGTCTCTAGAGATTTCTGGAATCTCCGGAAGGCAGAACTGAATATTTTTCAATGCATATCTACCCAGGCTGAATTCAATAAAACTTACTCATACTAAAGCAGATAGCTATGCAGCCTCAATGGCCTTTCCATTTCTTATAGCAGCATTATCTATCTATCTATCCAACCAACATATAAAAATAATGCTATCATGTGAAATGAAAAAGCCATTGAGAATACAGTACTGTCTACTTTTATTATGAATGTGCATATATCTATGATATAAATAGATTGTGGACTTTCAAACAATAACTATCTTTTCTGAAATCTGCAGGTGTTTTTCAAACTGCCAAAAAAAATCATAGCTCTTTTAAATACTTCAACACAAAGCCCCATCTCAAACTGGTTTAAATACTCTCAATGTGTGGGTGAAGCAGATTTACTCATCATAGCCCCATTTTTCCAAACATCCAAACCACTAGAGATAAGTGCCTCTCTCAGTCTCATCTCTTCATTCTGATTTTTCTGAATTTAACTGATTAATTATCTACCATTATATTTCCTATGGAATTGTACTTTATCTGCTCAAAAGCCGAATCTGCATATGATTGGCTCTATATTTTTCAAACTATAGTGCATTTTTGTAGGTATGCATGCAATCACAAATGTACATATGCATGGGGCTTGCCTGATTGACAACATCAGGAAAACAATGCACAAATGAAAAGTATACTTTTTTATGAATAAACTTGAAAGTTCTAACATTTGCATCCATTTTATGAATTCTCACCCAAGAAACATGAATGTAAATAATTGCAAAGCTCTATAAATAAGGCTGACAGTCCTTCATGAATGAAGTACATAATTGTAGGGAAAGATTTTAATATGAATTGGTTCCTGAACACAGGAAAGTTACACTTATTATTTCTTCATTGTGACAGCTTGAGAAAGAATAAACATGATTTTGGAAAGAGCTATGCCACTTGGATAGCTGACAGGTTATTTTTTTTTTCCCCTTTAGAAGTGTAGTACTCAAAAATAATTTGGGAAAATGCTTCAAACCTTGCATAGTTATAAAAACAGCAGCTACTTACTGTTCATTAGGTTCGAACACTTCTTCCAAATCCTTATGTATGTACTTAATTTTTTTGCTGCGCAGTTTCACATTGAACAACTTTTTCTTATCTGGAATTCACTAGATATGTTTGGGAGGACAAATCCCTCATGGAAATTGCAGTCCCAATACTTCTGGTAGCTAATAGGTTAGAGAAATTTAATTAAACTTGGATGAGTTTCTACTTGGGACCTTGCATATTTTGTGCCAAGGGCTAAAAATCTACTAGAATATGTTCCTAATCAGTAAAGGAAGTGTCAGAACTTTATATTTCAGGGAAGAACTCAGAAAGAGAAAAGTGATATTATCTGGGCAGTGTAAATCTACTAAAGAAAAACAGATGAAAAATTAAATCTATTTATCTATCTAAATTTTTGTGAATAAATTACTCTTTTGAATAAACTGAATCTGAAGCCATTTCAAAAGGCTGCATTATATGAATTTGACACGAAGATATCACCAAAATTATCAGCCTTGGATTTCTTTTTGTTTCTTGCTTGTGGTGTATAGGTTATTTGTCTCCCTCCCTTTATTAAAATAGGTATCTTAATTCTATTTGATCATTGGTGCATTATTTATCTATTTTATTACCATTCTGCACAATCTCCATCAAAAATGTGAATTCTCACCATGGTAATTCAATAATATGGCACTGAAATTGAACATAATCCTAGCAGGTTCCAGGAATCAACAATAAGAGGGTCTGAAGCGTGCACATTTACCCCTGTTAAAATTAAGATGTCTTGTTTGTGTCATTCCCAGCTTTGCCTAAACAATTTTTAACCATTGTTTTAGACAGAAAAATGCTTCACAAAAACACTATTTTGCATTAAAGATATTTGAAATTAAAATCATTAAAATCAAAAGCATATTATTAAATGACCACTACTGGCAATCTGAAAGGAACAGAGAAGGGGGAATTTTCTGAGCATTCAATTTCTCATTTGTGTCTATGTACATATTTGAATTTGCTCTAGTATTCTAGAGAGTGATAGGAGTCTTCTACATATCTTTAAAAAGTTATGGGTCCTATTGAGCTTGATTTATGGTGGATTTTTTTTTTTTTGGGGGGGGGGGCAAAAATAGGAAAGGATTTTATCATTGCTGTCTTGCTTGATGCTTATTCAGTGTCTTTAATCTCTAATCTACAGCTCTCCTATTCTCTAAAAACATTAACATCTCTATCAAGTACTCACCAGCCTAAACAAAGCTTTGTTTGTCAGGCAAACAAGACAATCTAGTTTGCTGAAGTATATATATTATATCCATAAAGCAAAGAGAAGGTGATTGTGTATATATTTGTAGAAAAATAATGGGTGAGCAAAAGAAAATGCAGGTAGTTCTTGCTTAATGACCATTTGTTCAGTGACTGTTCAAAGTTATGACAGTGCTGAATGAAGGGAATTACATCTCATGCCCAAAATTACAGCTGTTGCAATGCCATGGTCACGTGATTATGATTTCAGCACATGGTAACCCATTCATACATATGACTGGTTGCCAAGAGCCCCACAAATATGTGATCACCATCTGCAATCTTTCCTGAGGCTTCTCTGGCAAGTCAGCAGGAAAGCTGACAAGGAAGGCCACTGCCACCTGATAAGATTGCCTCTAGCTTCTGGGAACTGGCTGAAAAAGTTCTATCCCAAAATCCAAGCAGGATTTGTATCTGGGGTGTTTACAGCTAGATCCCATAAACAAGAAAGAGTGCTCTTGTCTCTGGAGGCTGACTGCAAATGCCCCATGCTGCTAACTCCCTGTATCGGAATCCTGTTTAGCTTTTGGGATAGATCCAGCATGGGGCGTTTGAAGTAAGATCTCAGAAATGAGGCGGAGTCCTCTTGCCACTCCATTGGCTTAATGATCTGAGAGATTAAGTTAATGACCACAACCAGTAGTGCTGCAATTGTGTTAAGTGAATTACTTAACATAACATCTCACTTAACAAGCACTACAATCAATGATCAAAGATTCAGGGTTAAAGTGTGATTTTGAATACTACCTGTCAGAAGAAAATAAAAGGTAGGTTGTACATGTGTGGTGGAAATAGATGTAACAATCAATAGCAGGTGTGAGAAAAAGGTAGTCTGTGAGGAGAAAAGCTCACATATTACTTTTGGAGGTAAGAGAAAGAGTGGGAGGCCTAATGCTTTGTTTTCTTGTTCATCACAATGTTTCTTTCTACTTCTGCATCTCCATTAGTAAAGACTAGCTTTTTAAAGACTGTAATATGTGAATATTATCTCTGCTCTTATAATTTAGTTTTCTAATTAATTTTGGTGTCTATGTATCCAAAATTGAATAGACAAATAGAAATGGCAAGGGAAATAGGGAGAATTGTTGGAAATGTTTTCCTAAGACAAATATAATATTTTATGAGGATCATAGGAAGGAAACGGTGGGAACACAAACTTCTAGTTACTATCTCCAAAAGTCCTCCATCTCCTTTTAAAAGAAAAAAATCAATAAGGTCAGGAGAGACATATACATTTTCACAGCAGACTGCTGAATGTAAGGACAGCTTTAACTCAAATAACTTGCAGCTGTTCAGTTTATTTCTGCATTTCTCGGAGAAAACCTCATATTAAAAATGATAAGCAGAACACGTAATCAAAGAAGAGAGGCTGGCATGCTTCCAGCCCATGTTCTCAGGGACTAGTCAGGCATTGAAACTGTTTGAGCATATTTTAATAAAAAATCTGATTCTTATCTGTAAATTTTTATTAATCTTAGTTCAGCAGCACACTGTGGAAAAAAAATGGATGTGTTCAGCACACTAATGTCTGCTTCTATATCTCCTCTATAAATTCACCCCAGATTGGCTTCATCAGATTTTTATGTACAGTGTGGTGTTCAAAGTAAATCGGGATCAGTTTTAGCATGGGGCAACAGCATGCATAAAATTAATTTTGTGCATGCCGCTAAGAGATAATTGGCTAAAACAAAAATGGAAGAGATTGATCTTTTCATTGATCTAAGTTAGTAAGTAGAAGTAGAAGCTTCTTTCCAAGTAGAAGCTTCTGGTTCCAAATTACACAGAGGATGCTATTTTCATTCAAGAGAATCTGAGCATCTTCTTGCTGTAGATTTAACATCTAGCTTGGAAGTTATTAAAAACATCAGTTGTACTGTGAACTTAGCCCTGAAGTGAAATTCAGCAGGTTCTAGCAGGTTCTCTAGAACCAGTAGTAAATTTTCTAAGCAGTTCAGAGAACCAGTTGTTAGAAGAAATCTCCTTTTGTTTTGTTTTTTCACTTTACAGGGTTAATCCTGTAAGGAAGGCAGGAAGGAAACATTCTGGTATTGTTTCTAGCCTAATCTTTATTGCCCTGCTTACAGAAACTGTCCACCCAGTCACATGACCCCCCCCCCCAGCCATGCCCACCAAACCATGCCCACAAAACAGGTACTAAAAAAAATGGAATTCCACCACTGACTTAGCCCCATCTCTCTTTATGTACTTTTCAGATCTGGCAGTGTTTTCCACAGTTGACCCAATGGAATTTGCATATATGCAGCTTTCAAGCAAACCGTTGTTTGGGTACATATAGTATATAGCTACCGTGGATAAGTAAACATAATTCTGCCACCTTGTCACCATGGAAAAAATAAAAGTGCAATTCTGAAGCTTGCTTAGCTTTACCTGCATACTGTCTCATTACAATTTTTGCCAAATCATTCTACTGCAGTTGAATGTGGAATTTTTAAATAAATGTAAGCAGTTCTTGCAGCAAGTTAGCATCTTCTGTTGTGGCAATTTAAACAATGTTTTTGAAAGCAGGTTTAACACTCTTAATTTTCCTAACTGTGACCTGTGACACGTGATGTGTAATGTGTGAAACTAAAAAAAAAAATGGCGATACAATTCCTTGCATACAAAAAGCATTCCATTGTCACTTTCCATAGTCACTAGTAAATACATCACATGCTCAGAAAATTTTGTCCAACTTTAGAATTACTGTCTCATCTTTCCTAGGACTGTGCAGATTTTTGATCTCCCAATAAAGTTTGTTTTTCATTATTATAATCATGAGAAATTCCACTAAGAAATTATGATTGTAATAATGAAAAACAAGCAACTGTATTGGGAGATCAAAAATCTGTACTGTCCTCAGCTGGGCAATGGGAATGATGAGACATATCATAGCAGAGAGCTACAAGTGTATCTATTCCTACAATGAAGTATTTTATCACAGGACATGTTAGTCTTTACCATCTCCTGGTGCCTATCATAGGCAGTGCACCCAAACAATGCTGGAAAAAGTAAGCAACTACTACTAAACAAAGGCCATGAAGGAGGAAGTTTATGTCTATAGCCATTTCTCCACTAAGATTTTTAATCACAGAGTAAGCAACAGCTTATTCTCCAATAGTCATGTGTGGGCAACATTATTCAGGAGAGTTTTCCATTGACCAATGGAAATAGTTGATATGACTATTTCTCCCCCACACATACACACAAAAAAAAATCCTGTTGTGCAGCAATCCACATCTCTGGAAGTGAGACTTTTGGGAACAGCATGGGACAGAATAACATTCATATGCTCTTCAACAAAATTTAAAGTATCACAGTATGGAATTGTATTAGCAATCTGATATCTTGAGAAATAATCAGATGGATTATTTCTGCCTGAACAATAAAGCACTTTGTAGTCATATCTTCACAATTTCAGCTTTCATTTTTCAACACCCAGAGGAAATTTGAAAAAAAGAAAAGAAACACAAGTTGTTGAACATAGGTTGAAGGGGATTATAAAAAGAAGAGCCACATAGGTACAAATGAAAGTTGGAACACTTAAGTCAGACCAAGAACTTGTATTTCCATTGGGCGTACCCTTTTTATTATTTAAGATCATATTTCGTGGTCTGGGATTGTAAAAGTTGGCACAGTCAGGTATAATTGTCATTCAGTTTCTTGTTGACATGCCTGCTAGAAACTATATTGTTCTAAATCCATTTTGCCCTCTTGACTGAGATATTATCTTAGTGGAAACTTTACTTTTTCATAATCTTCAGCACTTTCTGCATCAGGCACAGTTTTAAAATTCAAGTTCATTTCCAAGAACATTGTTGCCCTCTTCATGGTAGAATCATTTCCCTTAAGATCAAGGAATTGATTTTCTAGTCTTTGCATCCAATGCTCCCATCCAAGTCCCAAACTAGTCAGAGAATCAGGCAAGGAGAACTCAAGAAAAATGGGAAGCCTTCCATGCTAGGCCATGTCTCAAACTTCAAAATATATTATAGTGGGATGTGTGTGTGTGTGGAAGGCAAACCCCCCCCCCCATGAAAGTTGGCTACTTCCATCCTCTAAATCAGCATTTAAATCACTGTTCCTAGGCTGGCTGAGGAATTGAAGGAGTTGGGGGTCCATACTTCTAAAAGCTGCCAAGGAGGAAAGTGTTGCTCTAAATCTTTAATAAAAATGTTATCTTTGTATTTCATGGGAACCTATCTCATTAAAATCTGATCCTACATTCTTTGCTATGGAGTGAATTGGCTCTGAATTTGAGGTTGGAAGACAGGGTAGTAAAGTAGATTCATGTTGTCTGCTTGTCTTTTAAAATCTAGATTGATTTTGAAATCTGCAAGTGGATGAGAGAATTCGGATGAATCAGTATTCAAGTGTCTCATGCTGAAATAACCTAAAGTAATAGTGCCGTAACTGTGATTCTTATCTCTCTTCAGAATTAACTTGTTGCTATAAATCAAGTGGCCATTGAAAAAGAACAGTCTATCCAGCTGCTTGGCAGCACTAATAGGTACTGATAGACTGATAGGAACTAGCAGAAGCCCTTAGCTTAGGGAGCTTATAATGTTCCAGTTGTGTCATTTGGCACATTTATGCAATATTTGCTGAGAACAATATTATCCTAAACACTTCCTAATTGTTATGCTGGATTAGTTAAAGCATGTTGTATTATTGACCAATCTTCTGCAGTATTTATAAAACTTCAGAGAGGATTACAGAGGAACAAATAAATATACTGTAGAGTCTGTCCACCATTTAAATAATAAATATTTAGTCATTTCGTTCTCACTCCACCAAAATTGGGTTAAATATATATGAGGATTTTTTCAATAAATCTTTAATATCTTGGCACATGTTTATTTGCTTCAGAAATTGAAGGGAATTATTGGAAGGCTCTCTAAATCACAAAAAAACAGACAGTTAAAAACATGTATTATCTCTTTCTCCAATTTAAAATTCACTATAACATTATATTTGATATTCCCCTCCTTTATTTCCTTTTTCTTAAGCTTATTCATCATTAACATTTTACAAATGAATGTGTACCTATGTTTACTCTTTCCATTCTATAAACAGTATATTTTTCTTTTCCTTTTCTAAAAGGAAGTTAAAATAAAAGCTAAATTGCATGTTCAGTCATATGATCAGTAGTCTTGATTGAAAAATGGCATAGCTTGCATTAAACATGTTGGGTTACACACCATGCATATATTTATAGAAAACTATCAGTCTGTTGAGCTACCATATATATTCTATAAACCCATCTGCAGATAACAGGATCCTTACATTTTTTTTTACCATTTAAATCCATTAAAAGTGCACCACCTGCAGATATAGCTGACTCAGATTTTTCATAATATTTGAGTTAAAAATTCAAGGGTCTGCTTATCCACAGATGGGCTTATTAAGACCACAAAGAAGTCAAATGAACATGATACTAACATGATTCCACCCCTTTTCCTGTTATGCATCCCAGAATAATTATTGGTGTGGCTGGGAAAAATGCAAGAATCCATCATATTTGCTGTGCTTAGTTTATATCCAATAGTTCATATCCAGTCTGTTCTCTGTTAAAAAGAGATCTTCTTAACGAGATAGAGATGATATAATATCAAGAGCCTTAAATTAAACAAAACTAAGTTAAAGTAGAGATGGCTCCACATCCATTTTAACCCAGGATAAACAGGTTTAGAATAATTTACAGAGCATCATAAGAGTGGGAACTGCACAGATCTCATCTAATGGACAGGCACCACTGCAACTGAATATGTCTGCTTTCTGCGTCCTCTCAGGAATCAATTTTGATAGTATCCAAAGTTAAAAGAAATGAATCCCCATTCCTGCTTTCACTAAATATATGAATTCCATAGAATTTTGTAATACTTTGTAATACATTTTTCTTAACAGTCAAACTTAAAAGTTCTTTCCAAATTCTTTTCTTCATTACAAAACAACTTACCAGAAAGTCCTTATTTAAATGTCCCATGGTGATTGGATAATCAATTTGTGTATTGTTACAAAACAAAAACAACTTTTTATTCAATTTGGATAATTTACTCAAGTTTGGGAAACACTGAGTAGAAAGTTCTGGTAAGAGCTTGTATTTTCAAGTAACAGAAATAGCCCCAATAGTCTATTTTCTTCCTAGCAAGTCTGTAGTTGTGCAACACTTGTCAAAATACTTACAGTTTTTGCTTGATCAGTGTCTAATTTTTGGTAGGAAAAAGGGGGAGAGTTTATAAAAGTATAAAAAAGTCTATACTTTTTCAGCCTAAGGTGGTCACACAATCAGTAGCAGAAACAGGGATGCAATAGACTACATAGTGCAGGGGTGTCAAACTCACTTCATCATTGCATCATTATGTGACGTATCATGATTTTTCCTCTCTTTGCTAAACTGGATGTGGGTGTGGCCAGCACATGAAGCATCTGGCCTGCAGGCCACAAGTTTGACAGCCCTGACATAGGGGATTTGATCCAACAATCAAGCTGCTGGTTGATCCAAAGAAACTCCAATATTAATTCAATATAGATATTAAATCATATTGGCAGAACTATTAGCTCATTTTCATATAGTGCTGCAAGCTGTAACTATTAAAAACCTGGCTAAATGATATTCTTACAGGTTCTTAAAAATAATAAAAAGACCATGAACTTTTTTTAAAGAGGAATTTGAAACTTAAGCCAAGACAAGAAACACTCATTGCAGCTGCTATTTGGAGGAGTTTATTTGGCTACATAAAATCAAACATTGTGGGCTGATTTTAAAATGGGAGAATGAAAATGTCATGTACATTAATAACATTCATAGATCATTGTAATAATAATAATGCTTACAGTCTTTAAGCATCTTCCATCCAGAGGTGTCAAATCATTCTCTAAAAGATGGCTAAGTATTACCATCCTCAATTTACTCATAGAAGCACCAAAGTCATACAAGAGGTCACTGTGAAAGCTGGCAGAGAATACCCTAATTTTGATTCTGAGACAGATGCCACCTGGATAAGAAAAATTTCTAAATTCTGCTTTTTAGAGAGACAAGCAGATTTGGGACGTAATGATGCAACCCAATCCAGGGTGGTGCGTATCAAGATAGTCTCCTTATACTGAAAATATTAAGGTTGATAGAAATTAATGCCCTTCTTAGCTTAACAAGAAACAAGAACCTAGCATTATAGCTGAAAAACAAAACTGAGGAGGGGATTAATACAAGAACCAGGGGATGCAAAAGCATATGTTTTGTTGTGTAAATATGAAGGTGGAACTCATATTTGATATGCTTTGCGAAAAATATTTTCAGATATATGTGCACTTCCATATAAATAAAATTTCAACATAAAGTGTCAGAATTCACCACAAATCTAAAACCCAAATTATTCACTTGGTTGAGAAATTAATTATTAATGAAAAAAGTATATCATTTTGATTTTATTCATCTAATAAGATTCTATTCCAGAGATCTATTTTATGATAATCATTCTACAAAACGAAACTATGAAATGAAAGGCTGAGGTCAGAACAGCCAGACTCCAAAAACCATTCCTAACAGATCACTCACTAAAAACATTCCTCATTTGGTCACAAAAAAAAGTCCTCCAAATTTTATCTAAAGTATAGCAAAGAATAATAAATGGTCATATTACTTTTTCTATGTAAGGCAAGAATATGAGAGAGCATACTTATTCCTCTATATCAATTTTCCTTCTGAGTAATCCCAAACAGATAATGGAAAAGAAGAGGCACTATATATAATCTACTTCTCCATAAGCTCTTAGAACAGAGATGTACATATAGGTATATTATGTCATGCCTCCAAGTATATAGTCAATTAAAAGGCAAATGTCCATGAGTTCAATTCCCAGTAGAAGTACTGAACCCACAGGATAACTTCTAGCTACCTATATACTAAGAGTTCCCAAAAAAGAATGAAATTGGCCATATGATGCCTCCAGGTGGTCAATGAAACTGAAAATACCCTTACAGGATATACACAATATTAAATTAGAAACATTTCCCCACTCTTTCCAGAGGAAGGTAGTGTACATGCTGGCATGATATAATGTAACATCGATATCTCTCTGCTTAATGACAGCATAAGGGAAGGTTCAAATTCAAATTCAAATTCAAATTTTTATTGGTCACATGCAGTCATACATGGTACGATATGCAGTGAAATGCTTACGCAACCATTCATGACCACAGGTAAGTTAAGGCAGAATGGG
>JAEANM010012394.1:0-14830 GCA_017656035.1 Myanophis thanlyinensis | reverse complement strand
GGCAATCATGAGGACTTATCCGAGAACCCAAATCTTCCTTTCCTATGTATAGCACGAGGTGTAATATTATTTTTATGTTTTTTTTTTGTTTATGTTTTGTTTGTTATTATCAATAAAAAATTTAAAAAAAAGTTAGTTTTTGAAATAAGCTTAGTGCTCCGTGGAAGGAGACTAAAACTGGTATGTGTAGTACGTGCAACCCTTTAATTTCAAAATGTGAAATTTTGCAAAACTTCCAGTTTCAAGTACAATACCAGCTCTTTCAGCATTTTGGAAGCACTTCAACCTTAATGCCTCAAAACAGTTGAAGGTTGGAAGGTTACAAAATACTTAAACAACGCATTTCACACCCAGACTGTTTCAAAACAAAACAAGTCTCAATATATTTCTTTATAGGAACAGAACCTACTGTTTCATAGGAAAGAAACACTTGCTCCTGATATACTACAATATTCCTTTTAGATTCTCACTGAAGGAAGATCCCCATAGCTGAATGAGCCATTCATCTTTGAACATGATCACAAAACAAATCTGATTATGTAGTGATTTCAATCACTTCATAAACATTGTTTACATGGGACAACTTATTTTCCCTTCAACATTTTTAGACAATTGCAGTAAACATAGAAATTAATGAAGCAAACCTAGAAAGCCTCTCTGATAAATGTGTTTTTATTAAGAAACAGATTTAAGGAGGAACATAAACACTATGGCTTTGAAAATAAAAATAAATTGTCCCTTATATTAAGCAACATTAAGTTACAGATTTATAAATCAATGCTTTTGTGCTATTTAGAATATGTACGTGTATTCTTAAAATTAAACCTCCAGCTTTAAGTATCACTAAAATTCTTGCTATAAAATGAAAACTACAGCGTGCCTGCATAACACAATTCTGTAGTCTGTAGATATTCTGTAGATATTTTTCATATTTTTTTTTATTTTAGAAATTCACAAGATGAACTATACTGCACCTCCAATCATAATTTCTATACCGCCCGAGTCCTTCGGGAGAGTGTCATCCAAAAACTACAAAAAGTGAAGAGGAAAATTGCAAGTACGGTACTATATTTAAGTATGTTTTTCTTAAGCATCCTTAGGCTTTCTAGGTTTGCTTCATCAATTTCTATGTATACTGCAATAATCTAAAAAACATTGAAGGGAAAATAAGTTGATCCTTGTTTATGAAGTGATTGAAATAGCATTTGAAATTAGCATACTGATTTTAGTAGAATTTGAAATTATCCAACTCCCAAATTATGTAACCTGGACGATTTTCTAAAGCTTCATAACACCAATCATGTCATAGTAATTCAATTCATTAAAATAGCATGGAATTTGCTTAGGAAGTAGCACTGTTCCATTTGATGCATAATGGCAAAATTAAACAGTTATTTCAACAGCTTAGTTGCTTTTATTATGTGGGTGTTTCTTCACTGAATATTAAATCTATGTCACAAGTTAATTGCTTGTATCAGTTTAAACAAACGTCTTTTAAGTTTTTCAAGACATCCCTCCTTATTCTATAAATCATTTCTTTAAAACCATTTTTATAAATCTTTTCTCTAAAACCTTTTTTCTTGTCTAATTAAATGTAGGAAAGAAATTATATAAAGGGCCTCAGAAGGCTGTTTCCCTAACCATTTGTTAATCAGCAGGATAATTTTTGGGACCCCTACTTGGTCCATGTTACACTGTTTCACAAGCTGGTTGCTAGTTTGCTTCCAGGTTCAATTCAAAATATTGGTTATCACCTTTTAAAGTTCTTCATAGCATGGTCCATGCCCATGATTGCGAACCTATCGCACAGGTGCCACAGGTGGCACGCAGAGCCATCTTGCTGGGCACACAAGCTGTTGGCCAACTTACCTCCAGCTGAGTATGCACATGTGATTGCGCATGCACAATTGCAGAGACCCAGCTGGTCTTCGGGCCTCAGCTGTGCATGCACACAATTGCAGCAGGAAATCCAGCTGGTCTTTGGAGCTCTCCTGCGCATGCACACGCAATTGCTCATGTGTGCGTGAATGCCTACGCGCAGCGTGCATGCATTGCACGTGCAAAAGCTGTATGCATGCGCAGATGGTGCAGTTGCACGTGCAGCGCACATGAACTGCACTTGAGTGTGGATGGCACCCACAAAGTGCGTACTTTTCGGCACTCGGTAAGTAAAAGGTTCGCCACCACTGGTCCATGCTATCTGAGAAACTGTCTCACTCCAAGGGGATTGGTCCACCTCACCAGTACCAGCAGTATAAGAGCTATACTAAGGCTGGTTACTAGAGAGCAACAGTGAAATTCTTAGCTAATAAAGCAATCCTCTTTAAATATTCCTATGTTAGCAAAGAATTAGGTCAATTAAAACAGAAGTACAAATAAATTCAGAAACCTTTGTTTGTAATTAAGATTTAAGTAGGACTTGTAAATTTCTCCCTGAATTAGATTTCTAATTATTATATACACTGCTTACATTACCCAAACCAAATTAGTTTTGTTACATATAGTAGCTCTTCTTTGGCTAGTTTATAATGTCTATAGCAGTGTTTCTCAAATTTGGCAACTTTAAGATGTGTGAATTTCCAGAATTGTGGATGTCAGGAATTCAACTACCATGCAGGCTAAGGAATCCTGGGAATTGAAGTCCACAAATTTTAAAATTGCCAGGTTTGAGAAGTACTGGACTACAAAGTTTGCCAATTTAAAATCCCTATTCATTGTTAACTTTACTAGTTTATTGTGACATATAAAACTGGCATGGTTTCGTTATTTAATTAACACTGGATATCATCTCAAAATCTAGACTTAGACTTCTGCTACAGATCTTTTGACACATATGTAGCATTTGAGCTATATAAAAAGTTTTCTAACAGAAAATAAACTGTGAAGTCTTTGGTGCCTTCTGAGCTTAGTAGTTTGCTTGCAGATGTTTCATTATCTGACTAGGAAACCTCATCAGCTTTGGTAATCTCATCAGCATTGTCACCTAGAATCAGGTAATGAAAAGTCTGTAAGTAAACAACTAAGCATCAAGGACTGCACAGTTCAACCCAGAGCTATATTATATTCTGTTCTGTTAGAAAATAAACTATCTACAGTATCCTTGTTCTCAATAGCTTTTAGACCTATGTGACTAGTGCTAAATCATACTTCTGTGCATGTGTGTAGGTGCCTTCAAGTCAGTCACTTTTTACTCCTGGCAATTGCCTGGTCACATTCTGGCAGTTTTCTGGGCAAGATTTCAGAAGTGGTAAGTCATTGCCTGCTTCCCTAGGGCTGAGGAGGAGTGACTGCCCCAAGATCACCCAGCTGGCTTTGCTCCTAAGGCAATACTGCAATTCAGAGTCATCCATTTTCTAGCCTGACACCAAACTGGCTCTCTAAACTGTACTTTTTTTTTTATTTTACCTATTTTTACACAAATGTTGCCATTCAGACTTTGCTGGTCTATTGTGGAAATGCTGTCTTTGATTTCAAAAATCATTATGTCAGGTCTAATCATGATGTTTTTAATTAAAACACTGATCAGGCTTAGCCAGCATCTGCAGGATCCACAGTAACTCTCCAGATCATAACCAGGATACTGAATAACCAGTTTTATAAAGTTGTCCAATGTCTACTTAGTGACTGATTGCTGTGCAGACGCTACCCACAAGCAGCTGATCCTGAGTCAAAAATAGGAAACCGGGTACACACGTGGTTCCTTATCACGTTACCTGGGGCATATGGGCGGAGGGAAAAGAAAAAAAAATACATGGGCTACCTACTGCAGTCAAAGATTAAAAAGTACCATACCTAACACACATATTTACCTTTCCTACGGTCTTTTTACAGGCTTAGACCCACTGAAAAACAGCCTGCCTGAGGAGATTAAGTTGAAGGGATGACGACCCCAACTCTGCTTATACTTCTTACATGCAAACCTAGAGCTAAAAGAAGTGGAAGGATGGATGAAGGCAAGTCCCTGGCTGGCACCGCGGACAGAGGATATAATGCAAATTACCGTCACGCCACCGCTACCCTCAGCCCCGACCCATCTCCTCCCATTCGGACCCGGGGCTCACCGCCGCATTCCTTGGCACCCCACGGTTCCCCCGCGCCGCTCTGCCGCAGATGAGAGCACAGGAAATCCCGCGCCGACTCCAGGTCCTGGAAGCTGCAGAAAGGCACGAGAGTGCAAGCCATGGCGTCGCCCGGTTTTTCCGCGCCCGAAGCCCCGCAGGCTCCCGCACCCGAGTCGTGAGCTGGACTGCCAACCCCACCCGGAAGCGGTCCAAGGCCCTGCAGACGCTACCGCGCAGGCGCCCGAGCAGACCAGGAAAGGGAGGAGAACCAACCCGGAATGTCAGCGCTGTCCACGTGGTTGGGGAGAGGGGCAAAGTTCTCGGGCTGCGGGGCTTCGCTCGGAGTCGGCGAGGTGGATTGCGAAGAGCGGAAGAGCTAAAGCCTTAACTGGAGGCATTTTTTCTTTTGCAGCTTCTTATAGGACGACGGCAGATTTGCACGACAGGCTCATTCACACGTCGTCAGTTATTCAGTGGATGCAGATGTTCGGGTTTCTGGGACACCCGGAACTCTGAGTTGTTTTCACGGGCTGGCCTTGCGAAAGCGATCTATCTAGTCATGGCTGTCTTCATTGGAAGGGAGTTGCAGGCAGATTAGGGAGGGGGTCAGGGCTCTCCAACCTTGACAGCTTTAAGATTTGTGGCCTTTGCTGGCTGAGGAATTCTGGGAGTTGAAGTCCACAAGTCTTAAAGTTGCCACGGTTGGAGACCCCTGCTTTAGATGCAACAGATACCTAGAGTCCAGGGAATACTGTGCGTTTGTAGCGTAGACACAAAATAGAAGATCCATTTAGGACTATGCACGAAAGGAAAAATATATTTTCTTTCAAAACCAAAATAAGCCATAAGTTTTACTGAGCTGTTTCTGCTTGATCTTGTTCCGCAGAAACAACCTGAAGTCTGAAGAGATTTCCAGATTGATTTTATAGTGGGAGAAAAGGCTGGTGTACAGCATCCCACTCCCCTCTCCCAGTATATCATATCCTACTGGCTCAGTGACCCCAGATTTCTGGTGCCTTCTGTGCCTCCTCTCAGCCATCCCCTCCAGGGGATTACCTTCTTTCTATTGCTTCTCTCCAGAATACCAGTACTAAACAGCACTGCTGATTCTAACAAGGAGCATTCAAATGCTTGTGTTTCAGCTCAGGGATAGGCAACCTGGAACAGCTGCACCACATACAGAACAGGTGCCACGTTCCTAATACAAAGGTTGCATTTGATTCATTTATTGTGACAAGCTGTAGAATAAGTTTCTTTTGGCTGAGCAAAACTTTTTAAATAATGGTTTTAGTGTGAATCTAGTTAAAAGTGTTCACTGTGTAAGCCTAGTCAGTTGTGGTTTGTTAAACTATTTAAACAAACCATGGATTAGTACATTGTATGAGCCTAGCAAGAACGACATGCTTCTCTCCACCAACTGTTAAATTGGGGACCAGCATTTGCTCTACTCCAGGCATGTGAAACATGCGGCCCATTGCAAGTGCACCTGCGGCCCGCACAGACAATGTTTTACATGCCACGTTGGATCCTTCTTGAGTAGAAAGACGGGGTAAAATATTTTAAATCAACAATTAAAATTAAGTAAGTGAGCAAACAGGAAGGAGAACCCTACACACTGTCCTGAGTTCACTGTTGAAAAGGCAGTCTAGACATATGTAACAAATAAGCAAAAAAGCTTCCGAGGCTTCCCGGGCAAGTTGCAAGAGAAACACCTCTTCCCTGGAGCGACAGCAACTCCTCCTTAGCCTGGTCAGAGGAGCCGGTCAGGCGAGGCTGGCGCTTGTAACCTGATGTCTGCCGCCTCTGGCATGTGTTTTCTGCTTGTCCCGCCATCCCAAGAGCAAGATGGGTTGCCCTCCGAGCTGCCAAGGGCAAGCCCAGCCACTGCGGCCCAACTGAAGAGAGTGCGGCCCTCATAACTCAAATGTGACAATATGGCCCTTGGGGGACTCTGAGTTTGACATGCCTGCTCTACTCACATAAGCATCTTTTCTCCTCTCATGTAGAATCCTGCACAATTATGACTGCAATCATAGAAGAAACATTTGCTTATGAGTAGCTCTCCATGCAGACGGATTCATAAAAGTATCAATTATAAGGGTTAGGCTGTATCTTGAGATTAGCTAGCCCGTCCTCCTGTTCTCTGCAGGAATTCCCTTCTGTGGATGCGATCTAGGATTATTTGTTTTTGTTTTACTTTACATATTTATTGTACAATAATTGCATATGGCTGCAAGGAAACAGTCACACTGTGATGTATGTTCATCCACCAAAACATCAGGTGTTTTTTTTTCATACACTGATGCTAAGTATGGTCTCACCCATTGCCTATTGAGTGGGTTCATCTATACATTGAGTAAATAAAATATTACTCATGCCTTTGTTCTTTTCTATCCAAATTAATAATTCTGCATTCCTCTTTCTTAATCTATTTTATTAATTTCTACCCATTTCCAACTTGTGAAAATCCTCCTCAATATGAATACGATCCTCAGTTATCTATACCTCTATCTTTGTATGACCTCCCAATTTGATAATCGTGTTTACTAACCTTTATCCAAGGCATTTATAAATAGTTGAACCATACTAATACAAGAACAGATCACTGCAGTATACAATTGAACACTTCCTTCCAGCTTGATAAAAGAGCCATTGACATATGCCACTTAGTATAATTTAGTACAATTATTTGATAGTAGCATAGTCTAACTAATGGTAGCATCATTTAGGTTGTATTTTCCACTTTCTCTACTAGGATCTCATGGGAGACTGTCTCAAACACTGCTGAAGTCAGTATACCGGTTTGTCCATTGCTTTCCTTTGCTTAATTATTATGTAAAAAAAAAGCAGATCAGATGGCTTGAAATCACATGATCTATCTATGTTGGCTTCTTCCAAGCAATGCATTTTCTTCTAAATGCTCACTGACTTGACTTCTTAATGTGATCTGGGGTCACTCAGTTCCTATTTTTTCTCCTGTTGGAAGAAAATTCTGGGTCTGAATCTACAGTAGCTGGGTTTTCTAAAAAACACACAGAGCAAGTCACTCTGAGAAGAGTTTTATTTTGACAGCGTAACAAACAGTATAGCAATTGAAATGTAGCTATGAAGTTAGAATCTGAGAGCAGAAGTATTTACAGTATACTGACGCTGGGTTTTGATTGATGTAAACCTTGTTAGATGTGTAAATTTAGATGCTCTTGCCCTGGGAGCGTGAGAAGTCAAAAAAAGGGTTTAATCATGAGATATATGGTAGATGTTCAGATCTTCCTAGGTATGGTGTTGTATGAGAGGTCTCACAATATTGTGATTTAGATTTCTTTACCTTGAAGAGATTTTGCTTCTTGGCTCGCTTTCTGCGGATATGCACTTTTGCCATCTTTAGCCTCTATAAGATGAAATACTTTTTTAGGCGGCTGCTATAACTTTGTTGTGGGTTAGGGGAGGCTTTTGTCTGTGAAAGGACGTAACCCAGATTGCAAGTGGTTTTTTTTTTCTTATTTCCATTTCAAAAACATTTGTCAGCCACTCCCCTGGCACTATGCATATCTTCCTTGGTTTTCAAGAACTTGAAAAGGGATTCCCAAAGGACATCTGCAACCTCCTTCAAGACTCCTGGATTCAGTTGTTGGGTTGAAAGTCGATATAAGTCCACTGCCCCCTCACCAGTGCTTAATCTGTGAGGAAAGCTGTCCAAATGGCACACTAACATCTGCACTCAAGTTTTCTGTTCCAGCTCATTGGACAGAGTGGAACCAATTATTCAGAAAGATGATGAGTTCTCTTTCATTGGATATATTGAGAAAACTAAACAACTAATTTTTGGAATACTTTAATTTAGGATTCTTGTATTAGCAGGGCTTTAGACTCAAGAGGCTATTTAATTCAAAAGCAAGAATTCAAAAATATAGGGGGGAAATTGGGAAAAAAATAAATTAGCAAGATCTGGAATGGTTCTTAAGTTGCCCCACAGATGTTTTCTTGCCCTCATACATATTATAGTAGGTTTTAAAAATACCATAGTGAGAAAAATTGGATGAAGTAAAAAGGGAAGAGAATTGGGAACTCTAGAAAGTCCAATATTCACTTATTTATCTTCAGGAATTTGGTTTCAGAAAATCCTCTGAAAATTACCATATGGTATGTCCATTACCATACACAAAAAATGAAAAATTGTTAAAGTGATGACCTAGAAGCAAAATGAAGATACCTCTTTCACACAGAATTTAATATAGTGTGTGATCTAAAATATACCCCACAATTGTCAAAATTCTTTTGTAAAGTTTGTATAGGTTTTTCTAATATTAATAGCTTTTTCATTGCAATCTCATTGTTTCCTGTCATTTATGATTTCAAATAGCAGTTAAATACCTTATTTACTGTTAGAGTAGTCTTCCTGAATTGCCCCAGTGTGAATTTCTGTTTAATGGAAGGTTAATTACTGGTTCTTGTACATGTATTTTTCTTTCCTTTCTTTAGCAAAATCGCTGTTCTTGCTATAATAGCAAAAAGAAATAAAACATGAAAAAAATCTGAAGCGAAGAATTCCCTTGGCAGCACTGGAGTTATTAAGGCATGCTGTTACTAATATTTGAGTTTTTAGCAGCAGGAAAAATTAAAACATCATGATCTGTAAACAGGAAATATCCAATAAAAGGAAAAAGGGACTAAACAGAAGTAAGGAGAAATTTTCTGACGATGAGAACAATCAACTAATAGAACAGCTTGCCTTCGGAAGTTGTGGGAGCTTCATCGCTTGAGGCTTTCAAGAAGCGATTGGACTGCCATTTGTCAGAAATGATGTAGGATCTCCTGCTTGGGCAGTGGGGTTGGACTAGATGACCTACAAGGTCCCTTCCAACTCTGTTAATCTGTTAAAATGTTTCACAAGCCAGCAATTGCTCATGCCCCCTCCTTCAAAATCTCAAAATGGTTTTCAGATGGGGGTAGGGTAGACTCATGAAAGGATGAGAAAAACCTGAATTGCAGTGGCATCTAAATTTCTCAAAAGAAATGAACAAACAAAGCAATGGTTAGGAAATCTAGGTGGAAAATATAGTATGAAAATTGACAGATGTCAAAGCCAAGTCAGTGAAGGAATCTACACGACTTGGATGTTCTATGGCTCCTATCCCCAGTCATTGCAACAGTTGGTTGATGAATTCTGGGCGTTGAAGAATACACATCTTAAAAGTTGCCAATGTTGAGAAACACTGTGCTAGCTCATAAGTGATGACCTCCTGCATCTTCCTGGTTCTAAGAATCCATTCTTTAACATTGTATTTGGCTTTTTTTCTTTCTAGCGTAGAGGGCCATGTTTTATTTTTTTCCTTTAGTTTTCAAAATCTACCCTACTCCAATCAAATGACTCTTTGTATCTTGCCCAGAATACAAAATAAGTTAACTTCTTAAAGCCAATTATAATGATTAATTAATAATTGAATTAATTAAAACCAATTATAAACATAAATGTATGTGTGATTTGTTGTTTGCATAGTAACCTGCATAGGCAGGAATGTAAACAACTTATTAGAGAAAAAATCTGCAGCCAGGAGGTGTTCTTGATACCCTTTTTCTACAGCAGATCTTGTTACCAATAATGCTCAGGATGATCAGAGCTAGAGCTGAAAACTGCCAGTGAATTTATTGGCCATCAAGAGTTGCAAAGAAAAATAATTTTTCCTGATATGCTGCTGTTGTTATTTTCAGCAATGCAGAAAAAATATCCTTTGCAAAATTCTTAGTACCTAGTAGGCTTATGGATCTTCATCTAACATTTTCTTTAGACTTGTTTAAAAAAATGTCATGCAATTTTAATTGCTCCTTGATGTGTAAGAATATTTTATTTCTTGATTTGTTCTATTTTTTTCCTCAACCTATCATTGCAAGCACTGATAAAAGGCAAATAGATAAATAACAAAGTGACTCGGGTAATAGCAAATATATTACCTACGTTTTCATGTTACAGTGTGCTTCATTAATTTCACTGAGTATTTATATAACACATGTTCTATCGTGTATATATATTTTGCTATTTGACAAAGGAAAATGAGATCTGCCCCTTTGTTCCATCTGTCAATCACACCTGTCATCTTTGGTCTTTTAGCTTTATCTGTTTATTTTATTATAATTTCTTGTCAGTTCCTTGTCAATCTATGGGCAAGCTGAGTGCAGCAATAGATTCCTGCTAAAGCCAGTGTCAATCAATCAGATTAGAGCTGCGAGTGACCTTGGAGACTTCCTAGTCCTTCTAGTAAAACCGCTGCTCAAGCAGGAGACCTTATACCAGGTAGCTGTCCAGTCTTTTCTTAAAAACCTTCAATGATAAGGTTGCACTTACAACGTCTGAAGGCAAGCTGTTCCACTGGTTAATTGTTCTCAAGAAGATTCTCCTTAATTCCAGGTTGCTTCTCCTTGATTAGTTTCCATCCATTGTTTCCTGTCTTGCCTTCCAGTACTTTGGAGAATAGGTTGACCCCCACTTCTTTGTGGCAGTCCCTGAAATACTTGAATACTGTTTTCACATCACTCCTAGTCATTCTTTTCTCTAAACTAGCCATATCCGATTCCTGCAACTGTTCTGCATGTTTTGTCTCCAGGCCTTTTAATTATCTTACTTGCTCTTCTTTGCACTTTTTCTAAAGTCTCAACATCTTTTTTGTACTGTGGCGACGATAACTGGATCAGTATTCCAGGTATGGTCTTTCTAAGAATTTACAAAGCGGTAGTAATACCTCACGTGATTTTGATTCTATGCATGATTCTATGTGTGGATGTATAGAATGTATGTATTCTATGCGTGGATATCCAGTCTCCAGTGCCACTCAGCCAGGATTGCAAATTGCAGGACAAGAATTGGCTATGCATCTCTTTATGAGTTCTTTGGAGAAGACATTCATAAATTAAACAAATAATGTCTTATAAGCTTATAGATTTTTATACTGAGCCACTATCCAGATCTAAATATAATTTCATCTTATATAGATTGTGAAAAAAGACTGAATTATTCTGAATTTCTACATGACTCATTGCTGCTGCTGAATTACCATTCCAGTCATTGTACAACATTTTTTATACCATTTGTGTTCTCAGGTTTTCCACCCTTGGTAACTAACGTCATTGATGCCTTTTAGAAACCTTATTCTGACATGATTCTGTGACAGGCATTTTCAACTGTGTCTCAAACTGTTTATTCTTTTCCTTTATATAAACAGGAGTCATTTCTATGACAACCAAAGTAATATTTTTATCATTTGTGTTCTTACCACAATTTCATAATATATGTTTACCAATTCACATTTTTGTTATTATTTTTCTTTATAAAATTAATGGCTTTTAAAGGGGTGGGGAAGTCCTTACAGTATTTTACAATACAGTTCCAAACATCTCCACTCAGCATGAGCCATAATGATTTTATTAAAATGTATTCCCAGGGAAATGTGTGTAGAATTGCAACTTTGATTTAAAACAAACCACAATTTTTAAAATAGCATTTTATTTATAATGTAATCATCTGTAAAGAGATAAATGGAATTAATGCTTCTTCTAACATCAGCCAAAAATCTGCTGGATCCTGCCCATTCGAGACTACTTATCCACAATATGATTTCACATTTATATGTAAGCACTTTCCTTGGAAAAAAGGCTGTCTCACTTCTAGGTAGTACATATTTTTGTCACAGCTACCAGAAAGTTCTACGTAGTTTGCAGACATTTATCTTTTTTTTACACGAAAAACAATTCTTTAAGGGCAGATGTTCTTTTATAAGTACATAAAAATGGTTGTAAATTACAGCTTTGATTTCAAATTTCCAACTGTAATTATTCCTACATGCTAAAATGTAAGAAGGCTTTGTCACTCTGGTTTAAATGCTACAATTCTTGTTGTCTCGTGCTGAACATGATGGAATGCATACACCAACAAGTCTTGATGTCGCCAGAGAAGGCTGGAAATCTTTCATATTTAATGAAATTACTAGAGGGATAGATTCAGGAGCAAACTAAGTCTTTATCTATTGTTCTTTTTAGATTCCAAGTGACAGTCTTCCTTATGCAATGGTCATTAACCGAAGTGCCTATATAAATACCAGCCTCTACAAAATTTTGATCAATCAAGGCTTTCACATTTTGTGGTGGCACAGAATGCAGTATTGTAGGCTAATTCTGCTGACTGTCAGGGGTTCCATCCTCACTGGCTCAAGGTTGACACAGCCTTCCATCCTTCCAAGGTCAGTAAAATGAGGACTCAATAGACTGAGTGCTATTGCTATTTCACTTTTTAACAAGACAGAGACGTAGTACAAAGGTCACCAGCCCTGATGATACCTGTGCCACATGCAACATTCCCTGCTAATGATAACAGCATGGTGCCAGTTTTGCCACATTTGAGCTGCAAATCAGTTAACCTTTTTGAATAAAAAAAAAACCAGTATAGCAGTGTGGCTTTGCTGCTTTATGCCTAGTTGCCAGATTTTGTATCAGTAAAAGTTTCTGGATGAGCTCCAAGAATAACTTTATCAAAAATGCATTGCAGTTATCTTAACTTGATCCAACCCTGCCTGGATAGTTGATGCCAAATCAGACCAAGTCAAGGTGTACAATTGGAAAAAAAACCAGACTTCTCATTACTATTATTAGATCCAGGAATCTTTTCAATGGCAAAAACATACAAGCAAGAAATAACAGTTTGCAAAACAAAAAGTGTATGTTTGGGCACATACTTAGTGTGTCCTACCTGTGTAGTGGCTAAAATACATGCAGAGAAGCATGCAGCAATAAAGCTTATGTTTTTTTTTTTATCTTATACCAGCCTGCTTTTATCTGGAAAAAAAATCAACCAATAAGTTTTAGGGAAAGTATTTTTTAATTCTCCCTACTTCATTCAAACAAGCCCCTTTTATCTATTGGGGCATGTTTCCTGCCAAATTCACCTCATTAACCTCCTGTTGGAATCACTTCTGAAACTGAACTCATAGTTTCAAGACTTCACCTGTTTAATATGTGCCTGTAGCGTTTTGCAGGGGGGAGGTGATTAAATGAGATCCAATTAGACTAGATTATACCTTCAAAGCAGCAAGAGCTAAAGATTATACAGAAAATAACAATTATCTGGAATAAGCAGATAAAAGCTGCCAACTTTTTTGCAGATTGTTACAAGAAACTCAAGATGCAAAAAATTAAGAGGCAGGTCCTTTCTTATCAAAGCACTGTCTCTATTTTTTTAGCTGATCAATTCATGAGAATTTTTAAGGACCTATAGTAGCATTCCCCAATCTGTTGATCTCTTGATGTATTGAATTACAAAACCCATAACTCCCAGTCACTATAACTAGGAATTGTTTAGACTAACAATCTAAATAAAATGGAGATCATCAACTGGAGAAATCTGCTATTTTGCTAGTAAAGGAATGTGTCCTCTTTTCAGCAAGTAATTTGAAAGCAAAACAGTGCAATAAAATATACCTCTATTTTTGAATTTATCCAATTAAACAAATTGGTAATCGCATAGCTCTCTAACAAATGCTTTTTCACTTGGAAGAATACATTTAACATTCATTCTTTTAATATACTTTTCTTAAGGAATGTATACAGGTAGTCCTTGATTTACGACCACAATTGAGCCCAAAATTTATGTGGTTAGGTGAGAAATTTGTGAAGTGAGTTTTGTCCCATTTTACAATTTTTCTTGCTACATTTGTTAAGCGAATCACTGCACTTGTTAAATTAGTAACACAATTGTTAAATGAATCTGATTTTTCTTGTCAGAAGATCAGAAAAGGTGATCACATGACCCCGGGACATTAAATGCCATAAATGTAAGTCAGTTGTCAAACAGCCGAATGTAAATTATGTGACTATGAGGATGCTGCAACAGTCATGTGTTTAAAATGGTCATAAGTCACTTTTTTCAGTGCCATTGTAACTTTGAATGGTCACTAAGTAAACTGTTGTTAAGTCGAAGACTACCTGTATTGAGACACCTCTTTTTCTTCTCTTACATTATAATACAAATCTATATAAAATTCAAAATCTTAAATTTATTTTCCTCTCCAATATTTTTTTTCCTTTCCTTTGCTTGACACTAGAATTGTGTCCATGCATTAATGAGGATATTTTGTTCCTATTACATACACACAGAAATAATCCTTAGGCAGCAGACCATCTCATAAAAAACAGAAATTCCTGGTGAAAATATTTAATGTAGTGAAGCTGTAAAAATTCAGATACCTAATAGAGGGCAGTAAAGGATTACATTTGTCTGTATCTCTCTGGTGCCATCTCATGGTAGCCTATATTTCTGCAACCCAGATTTAGTAACCCTACATTAGGAATACAGTACAGTATTGCATTATAAACTTAATGAAACACAAAATATTCATTTCTTTCTAAATTAGCATTTTTCCTCCACAGGAAAAATAATTGAAAAGTAATTCAGAATGATAAACATATTTATTATTATATATTAATAAACATATTTAGAAGAAAAGTATTTCTCTGGAAGCAATCTAAAGCTATAATGTAACATATAAACATAGAAATAAAAATCATTTTTGCCAGTTCCATTCCAGTCCCTCTCTCCCAACCATACACAAAGAGAGATGGAGGAGATAAAGAGAAGGCTGGCCATGATGATGTACTGGAGAAGGGAGTCTTTGATTCTAGTCCTCAGTTTGCACAGAAACAGTCAGATAACTTTGTGTTGTAGCCGAAAACCCGGTCCAAATCGGTGAAAGAAAACTCAAGAAACCGGGTCCGTTTGGATGACCGCG
>JAEANM010012393.1:0-14831 GCA_017656035.1 Myanophis thanlyinensis | reverse complement strand
ATAAATAAATAAATAAATAAATAGCTAGCAACCACAACTGGGACCAGTAACCTGGATCATTAAGTGAAGCAACCACTAAGTGAAAATCACATGACTGAGACTGCTTCCCAGCCCAAATGCAATCAGTTCACACCTTTGGATTTTGACTTGAATAATGCAAAACTATATTTATTCAAAGCCAGAATGGAAGCTTTTAATTCAATTGAGGAGAACACAAACGAAAGAAAGCATAACCATCATATTCTCATAAAAAGAAATGTTATGATTTTCTGTTATATTTAACTGGGCTACCTAATGAGGCAAAGGAAACTTCAGCTGTTCTAAAGAGCATAACATTTACTTTTTCCTCTTGTGTTTCTATGTCATACTTTGATTGGATTCAAGCAAGCGTTTCCTCTCTTGCTTTCTCAAAACAATGACTTTTTAAAAGAGAAATTGCCAATATTGATTTTTATGGGTTTTTTTTCTAGCTAAAAATTAATTACTATCACAGTTCTGATTCCCCATCACAGAACTGACTGCCACCAATAGTCACTAAAGGGAAAAACATACTTCATAAACCTCAGCATTCATAGTGGATTTCAAAGTAGCTGAACTTTAAAACCTCTAAAATAAACCATTTCTGACTTACAACTACCCTTCAAACCACCGCTGTATATGCTAAACATACATAGCATATTATTCATAATTTCAGCAGATAGTAAATCTGAACCTTGTTTTTAAATATTTTCTTCCAATTATAGCAGATAAAAAATACACTAATCTCTGGAAAATCTATTCAGTTTTTATATGGAAAAAAAGGTAGAATGACAAATTGAAGGATTTTCCCAAATAGCAGCTTATAAATAGCAACTATAAGCCCCAAATCATGTATCACTTATTATCTCTTGTAACCTCTCATTTTCTGATTTTTGTTTATTTTCTAAAGTTTTGAAACTATTCTCCTCTGCTAACTACCATCAAAACCTATTAGCAAATATGCAAGCTTTACAAAAAAACAACAATCTTGCTTTCAACTCTTATCAATTCCCAAACTTATCATTACAAAATGTGTATTTTAAGAAAGAGGAAAAATTGACTTAGAAGCTTCAATCAGCAATATTTTTGGGAGTTTGACAAAGAAGTCCATCATTCCAGTGGGAAAATTCCTTACTTATGTAGTTCGTTATTTTGTATATTAACATTTTCCCTTCGTGGAAATATCAGATGATATAACTCTGTTTACATCAGCAAAGAGGCATGCTATGTGTAAAAATAAAGATACTGATTCTTGGTGACAACATCCATGCAGTTTGTTGGCAACCCATTATTTATAAATAAAGCTGTAATTATTGCCTACGAGTATTCATAAGGCAAATTCCCCAAAGAGAAACACGAGCAAAAGAACATATAACTTTGGCTGGGGGTTTCAAATAAGATAAGGGATTTTTTAGTTCAGAAAAATGAAAACTGAAGAACTGGAAGAAACAACTTGCTTGTATTTCAGGTCATAGTGATCAGCGATCAAATTAGTGGCACAAGAAGCATATAGCTACTTTTGACACGTAGAGCACTATTTATTTTGAATTTTAGAAGGTTTAGAAGCCTGTGGATAATTAAATTATCCTTCAAGATATTACTTTTTGTTGTATTTTTAAGGTGATTTAAAAGGAATTATCATACATATACATACATGCATATATTCACTTGTAAGTCACTTAGATTCACTTGAAAGAAGTGAAAAAAGTTGTAATAAATAAAATACATGAGTGAAAAAATACTATAATACCAGCAATAGAATATAAAACAAATAAGCATGAAAGAGTAGCTATGTATATTTAGCCAAAGTATCAGAAGGGGTTGTAAAACTGTGAAGTTCTGTTTTGTCACACCTTTTATCCTTTCTACTTTCTTGAAAGTATAGCGTACATTTGAATCAATTTTAATGCAATAATGCTGTTTTTTCTGCCCCAGTTTAAAATGGTTGTTTTAACAAAGTAGAGGAAGAAAAGTTAGGAGAGTATAAGGACAAGAAAAGATAAATGCACAAACAGAAAACTAAATAAATTGAACCCAAGTATATATATTGTGTATATTACTTTCTGGTCATTAAATTGGAAATAGCTTGTTTCAAGACTAGTTCCTACTGTGTTATTATGGTTAGTATAAGGAAACCAAATAGCAAATTAGTATTCTATGTTTTTATGCTGTGTTTGGCAATATCCACCTCCAAGGGCTTCTTGGTATACTATGCCTAAGTATCACAAGCATGACACCAGGGAGATAAATGAAAATATGGCAATTAAGGAATTTTGATACTGCTCTTTGCAACTATTTTTGTTTTAAAGATTCCATTTATCTTTCACATACATTACATAACAATTTATGGGATTTCCAGCCAATATGGGTAAGCTACTTTGGAAATAGGAAGAGGAAATGCATCTTAAATGTCACCTGCAGAACTTGGTTTATCTCAGTTTTATCAACACCTACAAGGAAGTGGGTTGACTACTTCAAGGCAACATTGTAATATCAATTTGTTAACATGACAATGCTATAGTTTTTTTAAGAAAAACATGATATGCTATAATTCAATTTGACAGAAAGCTCAGATGATAAAAATCCAATTACTAGCTGTTGGGTATGATGACAAACTATGTAAATATTCAGCCTGACAGACCATAAAAACACTTTGGCAGTAACTCCTCCTTGTGGAACCATCAAACTGGGAATAATTTTAGAAATCCTTTACCACTAAAACATAATAATTAGGTACAGCTCCAGGACAAGATTGCTGACTTTATATCTGACAGGTCTTTCACATATTATGTACATCCTGCATAGTATAAAATACACAACAATAAATTACAGAGTACAGTAATAAAATATTAATGTTTACTCCATCTAATTCATTTCAACTTATATGACATTGCAACCATTCTTTGTGTTTTCTTTTTGTAAATGCAAAGAATAATGAAATTAGTGACAACTTGACTTCCAAGGTAAAAGACGGCAAACTAAAGATGACTCAGCTAAAAGCGGAGCCAATGACCACAGCAGAATGAAAAGCTGAGCAATGGTGAGCAAATGGACTCTTCTTAATTGTTCTCTGGAAAAGTTTTTGAAATTACCCACAAATGTTCCAGACAGTAGCAATAGCAAAAGCACTTAGACTTATATATTGCTTTACAGCCCTAAGTGGTTTTACAGAGTCAGCATATTGCCCCCAACAATTTGGACCCTCATTTTACCCACTTCTGAAGAATGGAAGGGTAAGTCAACTTTGAGCCTGGTGAGATTTGAACTGCCAAATTGCAGGCAGCCAGTAATCAGAAGTAGCCTGCAGTACTGCACTCTAACCACTGCACTACTATGGCTCAGTAGTAATGCCTCACGTGGCAAGACAGCAGTATCCAAAGAGTTTAGAGCTCTGGGAAATAAAAAAATCTCAAAACTGTGGGTCAATGCTTTTATTGACACTGGGTTCATATACTTTTTTTCTAATCATTTTAGGAAATTGCTTCTTAATTCTTTCCCGCTGTTGGGCAGCTTTTGATAGACAATCTTTAAACTACTGAGCAAGTTTCCTTCAATCCTTAGTAAAAGAATTTTTAAAAACAAGTTTAAGTGTTATATATACAACCTTTTCTTTTAATAAACAGTAAAACAGTGATTAACATGTTGATTCTAGAAAGTTACAAACAGACTAAAGATCCAGATGGATTTGGAATAAAAATTTGAAATTAAATATAAGAATCCATCCCATGAGAAAATGCAATTGCTTTCATTTCTTTAAAAAACTGATAGGATGGGACTTTGAATGTTGGATTCTACAGGGAGTCAGAAGAAACTAAAGATTGCAATTAAAGAATAAATTTAAATTTGTTTTATTAAAATGGAATAGATCAAAATACTTTAATATTGGATATACTTAAAGATATTTGTTAACAATGCATCCTCTCTTAATTTTAATTACCTGTCATTATTTAGAAAATGTTATGGAAGAGGAACAATTTTACTGAACAAGATAGATCTAAAAGTAGATTTAAAAATGAAATATGAAAATGATATGCAAAAAGATGCTACATTGGTTAGAGTCAGACAAATGAAACCAGCTGATCTCTTAATAATTAAAAAGCATATACAGATAACAAAGCAAAAGTGTGCTGAATAACATTATATTGGATTTAGATTTGTTAAAATTTTGAAACATTTTCTAAGAAAAAATGAAAAGAAATAAAGTTCTTGGACATTATTTGAAGACATTAAAATAGATATGCTACTCTGGTAACTTTTAATGGATTTTTGCTGACAAGTACTTAATTACAAAGTTATTTTATTTGTTCATACATAAGAGATATGACAAGAAAAATAATTTGTTGTATTTTAAGCGAAAGTGATAAGTTTCTAAAATTGTTTATAGTTGTGATAGGTTGCTATTTGTTTATATATTTCTTTTCTTTACTATAGTCTTATTTTTTCTTTCTTTTCTATTTTTTCTTCTTTTCCACAGTTTTACTCATTTTTAATTTGTACTGGTTTTGTTTTTAATTGTAATGTTTAATAAAATGACTATGAAATAGAAATTAGTGTGAACTCAAGTAAATTATAATTATTTCCAAAAATGACAGAACCAAAAGACTTGTGTCACAGATCATTAAAAATCCATTGCACGGATCCTAATCAAGAGAATTTGTCTTGTACCATAGGCAGGACATCTGGATGTATCTTTATAAAAAATATGTCTTCCTTCTTTGGTTATTTCTCACAAATTCTACATATCTTCACAGAAAAAAGTTTTGTTGAGTTCAATTAGGCTTACCACCAAGTTGTGTGCATATGGCTGCAACTTAAATCATCAGTATATATTTTAGGAAAGAAACATAATTAACATATACTTTTTTTCTAAATTCCCTAAGTTATTAAAAACTATTTGTATGAGGAAAGGGACTCAGATAAACATATGAATTAGAAAATCAGAATTGATCTGGAAAAATCTGGATGACAATTAGATAAGAAGAGAATCCAGATTACTGCAAATCAAATCTGGTATCTTGACAGTAATTACAGTGAAGCATGTATAAAATAAGATTGCATGTAGTCTTCATTTAGCAACCACACTTGGGACTGACAATTTAGCTGTTAAGTGAAGTGGTCGCTAAAGGAATTGAAAATGTGTTTATGATCTTATTTCATTCGAAAAAAGATTTAATATGTTCTTATTTTGAAACTGTTTTTGAAGAACTTTAGCAAACAAAAATGCAGAAATACATTTTGCACTGTTAAAAGTACCTAATCTAATTTAACAACAGTATACGCAGAAAATAACAGTATTTCTACACTTTACAGAATTAAGCATTTAGGATGACGATTTTAAATACCAAAGGTATTTTTGGCAGGTTCTTTCGGCAGGTTTTGGTAGGTTCTTACACTGCTATTTTTTGATCCTATGAAATATACAAATCATGTTAATGTTACATATAAGGCTGAGAATTAAGATTAGATTATTTTTTCTACTCAGTTTCTCTAACAGTACTGATTAACAAAAGGACAAATAAACATGGGTTAAATGATGCATAACAACTATTTTCTAGTCTAATTCAAGGTAATTGTTTTTGTCTGCAAAAGGATTTTAATGATTTTTTTTTCTTCATTTACTAAAATATCTTCCCATTTTGAATATGTAACCTTTCTGGCCATTCTTTAAAGGGTGTTTCTAGCTCAGCCTTATTCTTTAGCTTACCAAAATTTACATTTCTTCCAGGCCTATCTCACTCAGATTTCCACTCTCCCTCCGATAACACTTAATGCTAGTGTCTGATTTTTTTACTGTGTTTGTATACAAAGAACAGTCATAGTTTCTAAACAATACATAGCACTTATAGCTTACCCTCTCCATAAAAGGTTGCATAAAATGCAGTCAGCAATGACACTGAGTAATATATGGTAAGTTTAACAGTGCACATGAAGTAGAATTATAAGCCTGGTCCTATATAGTACAAAAATATCACATTTCCTAGTACATTATTTTAGTATAGGCAGAGTGATACAACTACAAGAGTCTCTGATGTTGGAGCAACAGCAGCTTATGGACTAATTCCATGGGAGGAGGGGAAGAGGGGATGCTTTCGCGCACACACCTGCTGTTTGCACAAACAGAGCTTCACATGCTCACCTGTCATTTTCGTGTCAGTTTCCCAATGGGCCATGGCCCAGTTCTGGGCGACGAACTGGGAGTTGGAGACCTCTGATCTAATTGTATGTGTTCGCTTTTAGGTTCTTCCGAATGCTAAAACCCAAGTCCTTGCACCCCCCCTCTCAAATTGTCAAGTGTATCTTGCCCACTAGAACACTGTAAACTCTTCTATCTTAAAAATAGAATTTAAGGATTAAATCATCTTATGGAATGTTAGGGCACATCTCTTGGTCTTAGGATGGGATTGTATGGCCACAGAACATTCACTGAGTCAATCCATTAGTCACAGAAACAATAGATATGATGATTACTTGTTATTCATTTGTTGTGCAAGTTTATTTTAAAAAAATGTATTGTGAGCAAGTCTTCTAGAGTAGAGCCACTTCATCAGATTCACTTAATCTCATTACAAAAGCTTTTTCTAAAAAAATGGCTCAATATTTATTTACTTTCCTACCTAGAAAAATAATAAAACCCAGTTGGTCTAAGAATGTTAAGAAGAAAAACATTTGTCAATAATTCACAAAAAGCTACTGCATTCAGCAAAAAGTACAATAAAAAACTGTCACTCTCTCTGTCTCCAAATCAGACTTGTTTCTGCTGAAAAATGGAAAGAGTAATCTGCTTTATTATCTTCACATCACTATTATCATTCTGGTTATGAAGTAAGCAGTGAAAAAATCTGTTAACTCTGAAGTGGATTAGAATGTTCTAAGTGCTTCTGGACTCGACATCGTGGAAGGTCTGATTTATATTCCAGGCATTATAAAGCCTCCGTACTCAAGAATGACAAATAACACAACACTGAAATTGCAGTGACAGCCTCGGAGCACTAGCAACTAGTGTGTTCCATCTTAATACTAAGGCTTCTGCGATTCTGTTCATTTAACATTCAAAGCAATTAACACTTCTTGTTGCATCCAAATTCAGATACAAAACCTTCAAATCAAACCATTTACCTCAAGTGAAGTCAGCCTTGAATAATTCACAAAGCACAAAGCAACAGGGAAGTGAGAAAAAAAGGGCATTTTATTTTAAAATGAAGCCTTGAATTTCAAAACAATGGCAAAGAGATTTGAAGAATCTTTCTACCCATATAAAAACAGGATTTAGTATAAAGAGAATAAATTCTCAACAACAAAGAAAACTATACAGAATGTAGTATGGCAAATGAGAAACAACAGATATTAATGTTAAAACTATAAAACCTGATAAAAATGATAAAGGAGTATTAACTGCTAATCTGGATAACTAATACCAACTACTTGCATACACATATGATCATAAGGTTTCTCAATTAATAAACTACTGCCAAAACATTTGTCCAACTGAGGTTGCAATCAAATGGTGACTCATTATGTGCCATCAAGTTGTTTCGGACTTCCAGCTACCACATTTTTCTCTATGACTTCATCTTTCAGCTCTTCCACAGTGCATCCATTGAGATTACAGTATATCTACGTCCATCTATTTTACTACTGGTTGTTCTTCTCTTTCCTTTCCCCTTTCCCAGGATTAGAGCTTTTTCCAGAGAGCCGAGTCTTTGTATAATATGTCCAAAGATACATAATGTGGTAATTTGTGCCTTGAGTGAGAACTCTGGCTATTTGTTTGATGATCCACTAGCGTATTTTCTTGACTCTTCACTGTATTCTCTGGAGTTTTCTCCAACACCCATATTTAAAACTATAAGTACTTTTGCTGTGCTGCTTCATCAAAGCCCAACTTTCAGTTCCATAGTGTCACAGGTGCTACATCAGCATGATTCTGACAATGCTAGATATAATTTTTACTCTAACTTCCAGTATAATTTTCTAATTAGAAGCATATCCTGGAGTTGCTATTTACTGTGGACAACATATATGTGTGCCACATAAATCCTCCTAATAAGAAAAAACAAAGCTTAGTGATAGGGTGAATATTGGTGAGAAAATTAAATTAGAGGAGAGGGTTATACTCAGTGGTGGGATTCAACCGATCCGCACCACTTTGGCTGAACCAGTTGTTGAAAGTGCTGACTGGCCCGGCCCTCCTCCTCCTTGCCGTATAACACACACCAGAGTGTAAAACGCACATAAATTTAAGAGGGGAAAACAAGAAAAAAAAAGTTTTTGGCCACCACGTGTGCTGTTTTCCCCCTCTCCAGCTTCCAGGAGTACTTTACAGGCCTCCAGAACCCTCTGCGTGGCCAGTTTTCACCAAAAACAAGCTCCAAAATGGTCCATTTTTGGCAAAAATGGGTGTTTTTTTGCTCTCCAAACCCCCTTTCTGGCTTGCCATTTATTATTACCTAATCATTTCTCATCGATTGATTGTGATCATTTTATTTGCTATGCCTTAAACATATTTACATCATTCTTTTTTCTATGACATCATAAAAAAATCAAGAACCCACTTGCATTCCTAATTCAATCCTAATTTGATAGGACATATTTTATAAGTACTGAATCAAATGGAAAATGTTCATGGCATTTATATAAAGTCAATTAAAGCTGCATGAAATAGAACATGTCCTTTTTTATAGTAATTTTATTTTAAATATTACAACTATGACAATAAAAAAACTAATACGTTCTATCTGAATATAACAAATGCAACCAATTTATGGGCTCAGTCACAACTCTTGACCCTCATGCTCAGTGATAAAGCAAATACTTTAAGGCTATACAAAGGTTGACAGGGTTGACAGCAATGTAATTTCTTGGAAAATAGTATTCCAGATTAGTGGGCATTGTAATAGAAAAAGCTTTTCTCCTTGATACCGCTAGATGGCATTCCTTAACAGACAAAACCAAAGCAAGCTTCTTCTGTGGTCCTAATGGGATTATTTGGAAGCAGCAGCTCCTCAAATATAGCAGTGGCCACATGCTATAAAGGGTTTTATAGGTTACAACCCGCACCTAGAATTGAACCCAAAAATAAATAACCAATGCAGCTCATGAAGTAGAGGTAGGACATGCAGTGATTAAAAAGTAATATAACTGCTCATAGCGCTGCATTCAATATCATTCATAGCTTCAACATGCTCTTCAATGGCAGCCCCATATTTCTATTTCAATAGTCCATTTGGAAGGTGACTAAGGCATGAGTGACCATCTATTAGCAGCCTCCATCTATTTCAATAGTCCATTTGGAAGGTGACTAAGGCATGAGTGACCATCAACAATATCTAGTGGTTCAGAAAAAAGGGTCCTAATACCTAATAATAGAATTGTGTCAAAATATCAGCTGCTATTGAAACCACTAACTACATAATATCAATAACAAGCAGTATCTTAGTGTTTTCCCTGAACAGTCATAAATTAAACTATAGCTTCCACAGTGCCCATTATGCTTCAGAATTTCCAGTTTTTATATAGATTAAAATATTGTTTATTTATAAATCAATAGATCTTCATGTTTCCCATTTTTTTCACACATTGATTGATATCTATAATTTTTAATTAATCAAAGGCAGGTTAGAACAAGCCTATATTCAATGAACATGCAAAACATTGCTGAAGCTTCTAAGAAGCTACTTTCTTCTATGATCTTCTAATATCACTTCAGGCAGCAAGATCCTAGTTTCTCTTTCAGAAAGCTTCTAGATTAGGGTTTCTGAATTTCAAAGGTTTCCTTAAAAATTATTTAAAAAAAATAATGAAATGGGATTTCTGTTCATTTCCTTTTCCCCATACACTTACATTTCTTCCTATTTTTTCCTTCCCTACCAATGTATTTTTTAGAAGATCAGGGCTTTGCATGCAATGAATTTACAGTAAAGCCTGTGGTGACCCACTGTCCAATTTTTCCTTTTCTTTCTAACATTAGATTTTTAAATTATTGAACAACTATTCCTCTGAAATCAATTTGTATAAAATTCATAAATGGAGCTCCCAACCACTTTAGAACTCCCAGAAAATGTTTCTAGATGTGCTAGTATTCTAGTTTTAATAATCTGGTTTCCAATTCTTATTGGAAGAAAAAGAATTATTGTAAAATTTCTTATTGTTCTATATAATAAAACTGATTAAATAAATGAAAATAAATGGGCAATTAATCATCAATCCCTCCTGCTATGTTATGCTGGAAGCAGATGCAGATGCAAAATCTACAAAAAGGAAGCTATTAATTATGGTGGCCAAGGATCTTTGTGAATGAGATTTAGTTGAGTAAGCATTTGGGATATGTATAACTAAGAGAAAGGGGATTGTTGAATAAACATGTCAGTACTGTCTACTCTGTGAAATCAGCATTTTATGCTTGTTTGCACGACTGCAAAGAAGATGTATCAGATTGGATACATTGTTGAACAGGTAAACCAAAGTAAAGTATTTCCACCCAATGTAAAAATATTGCCAAAATGGTAAATATTTTTGAATATCAGAAATCGTATAAATGATTGCTTTAAAAAGGTCTTGAATAATAATTAAAATGATGAATTACAAGTTCAGATTAGTATGTAAATTTATAAACTCATATATAACTCTAAATGTGTCTCCAGTTGAAAGATGCAGGAATACTGTATTGGTTTTCAGTACTGTTCATTGGAAAAATGTTTTTGGTACAGGCAAAACTTTCATTCCTATGTTTTTAATCTTTATTTAATTTTTCCTGATTTACAAGGAAATCTGGCTCCCCCAAGGACACTGAGCAGAAGGGCAACAATGCGTAAGGATTCTTTAAGAAATTCTCCAGGGACAGAGCATAAGTGTGCAACAGCTGTACACAGTAAAGAAAAAACTGGAACAGATGGTAACTAAACCCATGGCATTTCTATTTAGCGCATGTGCATGAACAGTGAATGGTAAGAGCACGGAGACAAAATATGAGCATAATAGAACTGTTTAGCACGGGTTGTTTTTTTTTTTTAGTGATATATCATTTGAAAAGCCCTTGCCACAAGAAAACTGTCTTTCAAGATAAAAATACCCTGAGATCTGAGATCAGCAATAATTGAAACATCCTGAGCAGATATATCATGGGCTCATAAATTGAAAGTTATGAACTTCCAGAGTAATTTAAGAGATTACGGGCAAGAGTATTATTATTAAGTAGATGCTAATGATATATTTAACTGGAATACAGCCAATAATCAAACAGCATTATTTCACCAGGGCCAAGACTTATTCAGAAAAGTAACACCACAAAACAGGTAAGCTAAGCAAAAAATATTTCCTGTGCACTTAAGACTTACATGGTCTCATGAATATTGCTGAATCAATATATTATATTTTTATTGAATAAAATACAGTTGTGTCTTTTCTAAGTAATATGTTTTGAAGTACCTAGAAATCTGAAATGTATACATGTTTCTATCTGGAGCTTGGAATTCTATTTTGTATTATAACTGAAATGCTAGCTAATTTTCACTGAAAATAACAATACGTAGGTGTGAATTACTGTTTCATAATCTGATATACTATATACTTTCTTAAGTCATTTATTAAACAACAAGGTCTCAGTGTAAGATATGGTGTGAATATTCACAATTCCAAGCACAAGTAACGGTTTTTGAATCTATTCAATTTTACTGCCTTTTCATGAAAGAATGTGGATAGAATACATACAGAATATGTTACAACATGAAAACTATTTTGTTCCTGTTGCAGAAACTTTTAATTAAATGCCGACACTTATAACTAGAAAAGCAATTATTATAGGAAAATTGAATGCATTCTCAGCCGCAATTTAAATGTACCTCAAGAAAAAGTGCTTCTTGATTTAAAAAAAAGTTATGCATGTTTTTTCCTTTATCACCAGTAAAATCTTTCAGGGTAGTCTTTGGATTTTCTTGTCATTCTCCATTGTTTGACAGATATACACAATTATTTTTAACAACTACCTATGAAATTTATTAAGGCTGCACAAAGATTCAGATTTGAAGGGCAAAATGTGATTCAGAACACACATGAACGCACACATAGCACCTGCTGTGATCACCTTAAATGTGTTTCTTTCCTGACATTGTACAGCAGCTGTGGAGGGAATTTGTTCTGGGATTTAATTGAAGTGTGATAAGCTAGAGACATTGCAGTATAGACTGCAATAGAACCGCTATGTTAGCCTATGGTAGGAAAACATTGGTAGGAAAATATTTTATTGTATCTTTCTTGATTAATAATTTTTATTTATTAAAAATATATAAACTTTCATGAGTTACAGTTGTATATAATGAATGTTTTAATAATGATCTGGAAAGTGTTATCATATTCCTTTTGATTTTTGTATGCAGAGTGGAGTACAACGAAAAACAGGCCACATTCACACATTTTTCACTTTCATGTTAATATAAATTCAATAGCTTCTTCACAAACAATGAAAATTTGACTTGTCATATTTTCTTCTTTGAAAATAAAAACGAAAGAAATTCAATCTTTTATTTAATTAGAATGATATAAAATTGATTTTTATAGATTTTTAAAGATTATTATCTGCTTTTAGTCATTGGTCAGTTTTAAATTTCATACAAATTATTTTGATATTTATAATCCTTTTCTTATTAGCTTTAATAAATATTATAACATGATAGTTACCATGCTTAGCAACAAAAAACAAAGAAATTAATCTTTCTTTCAAAAACTAAGTATATCCATCAAGGAACACTGAAAAATGCAGATAGTACACTCATCAAAAGAAGTAAGAACTGTCAATTTGATGAAGTACAACTCTCACCTCATTAGTATTGTGCAAGGAAGCAAAATTCCATACAAAACAGAACTGCTAAAATAGTAACAATTACCAGCTGGTCAGAATCCATCTTATATAGATAAAAATATGTCAAATATAATTTATCAGATGCTCTCTGATGCCATACTCCATTTCTCTTCAATGTACTGAAAAATTATAGTACAGCTTTAATACCATCTAAAGCAAAGAGTTGAAAAGAATAACACAAATCTTTTATGTATCCAAGTATAAATGCTACATGAATAAATAATCATTATGAAATTCAAAAATACAATCCACGTTATTGTTGTTTTCTGATTTCTGGGAAAAGCGAGGTACATATCTTTTTCCAATTAAATATTTGTTCATTGTGAGTAGGAAGTAATCATATACGTTTAACACAAACCACACATTTCTGTTTGTCATGAACTTTCTCACCCAAAAATCAAACAAAGATGAAAATAATGACTGACAAATTTTCTTACTTTTAAAAACATTAATACAAAAAAGCAGCGTTTCTGCCCATCCAACGGAAGCTAACCGTTATTATACTGTAACTACACTTTGGTTATTTTAGTAGTATTTTTCAATTCATCCTATGGCTTTATAAAGAATGATGAACTAGCAAAACAACACAGAAAAAGTTATCAACATCCTCATCAATTATTAGAACAAGCTAAAGCTTTCAATGTGTTTTAATTTTGAAAATAAATTACAGGAATCTTATAAAATTTTGCATGGTTTAGAGTAAACAAAATGATAATTATTACTCCATCATATTTTTCTAGAATTCAAGAATTACTTCAATTCTATCACCTACATAAGGTAAATAGTAATTGGATTTCTTTTAATATAAACTAATAAATACATTTGTTCTATAGAAATTCTTCTCATGGAAAAATATGGGATTCCTTAAGCCTGAAGACAACACAAGAAGAACCATTTAAAGTTTCAAATACTACCTTAAAATCATTCAAAGTATTTAATGTGCGATAAATATGTAATATTTAATAAAATATACAGCACAAAAAAGAAAAAAAAGAAAAGGAATTCAGCAGCAGATTATCCACTGGGCTTTAGATGGGGCCAGGTAAATTCTCAGTTCTGGTTTTCAGTTCTAATGGTGCTACTTATTTAATTATTCAAGCACTACACTTCAAAGAAAGACACTAAAAAAATAGTACTGGAAGTACTTACTATGGGTAATGATAGCTACACACAAAAAAAAATATAAGAGAGAAAGAAGTATATCCTACCAATTTATTTTCAGCCTTTTACAGATTGCTCACACCACATATATAATTCATGTTTAAAATATTGCTAAAATTGCTAATGTAATATTGCTAGTTTTATATTACACAGTACATTCTGTTTGTGTGTTACTACAAAACAGGCCTTTTAATTTCCATTGTGATTTTAAAAACTGATACCACAGCTGGTAAATGGAGCAAAATAAACTAGTATACATATAACTGGATCATATTTCAAATGTAGTTCTAATTCACAGAATCAATTATTAATAAGTAATGAACCACTCTTGCCATGCCAGATGATAATCTGCGTCCTATACTCTTTAAATCAGGATACACTAGTTTAAATGGTGACTATATATCTGGTTTACAAATTAGCATTATAAATTTTAAAATATTTAATGACAGAGAATTTTTTTATTAATGTGCACTGAAGCTTAAAGGACTAAAACCAGATAAATTGTTCAATTCAGCACAAATGCTAAATAAAAATTTAATAATATGAAGACGTTACTTTTCAAGTATATATTTGTGGAGAATAAACCTTTGCTACACCTGCAATTATCTTGCTCTAAACTAAGTGTTGTTGACAGGTGCAATTAGCGCTTACAAAAGGACAAACCAGGAATTAAAGTAGACAATGTCTGCAGATTAATGTTGGCATGAGTACTTATTGTATTTTCCATGATTTGATTCAAGAGGGGGAGGCAGACCTGGCCTGCATTACCGAGACCTGGGTGGGCCCGGAGGGGGGTGTC
>JAEANM010012392.1:0-14831 GCA_017656035.1 Myanophis thanlyinensis | reverse complement strand
AATTAAACAACGGCCGTTTAAATATCAATTTAAAACCAATTTAAATAGATTAACTTTAAAATTCAATTTACATAGTTTTTCCTTGACTGCAGGTAGCATGATGGTCATGTATATGTAAAATATGCAGATGTTTCACTTGCACAAGTGAAAAAGAAAAACAGCTCTGGACATATAAAATCAATTGGAAAAGTTTTAAAAACAAATTGGAATGATGATAATACAAGCAGTCATTAAAACTTGGGCTGTTACTGTAACACATTGTACAGCTAGTACTGTTGATTGGATACAGGCTGAGCTAGTTGCTTTAAATCACACTATCTGAAAACTTGGAAAAACATATCTTTCATTTCACCTTCAAAATGGCATAGATTTTGTATTTATCAAAAAAAACCCATTGATTATTGTGGGTTGTTGTAAGAGAAGCAGACAGTGGAGACTTAAACAACTACACAAAAGCAAGCAAGGAGAAAATGCTAATAAATGTCCGCAGGAGAAAAAGTTTTGAATGTGAGAAAGGCAACATCCAAAACTGAATAATTAGAATAATGAATGAAAAACTAGGGGTGGGGGGGGAATCAAATATCTTCCCCCAAGTCAAAACCTGAAAGGAATTGAAGGCAGTGTGAACAGTAGCAAAAATTGGCAAGGGTTGTGATTGATCCATCAGGAAAGAGAAGGAAAGATTGCTATTTGCAGCCCCAGGATATAAGCGCTGGCAATCAATGCCATTAAAAAAAATAACCCTGAAACAGCAATGTGGATTATGCAAAAAGAAAGAAAAGACTGTTTTGATCACTTAATAAGTAGCTGTAGCAAAACTGCCAAGATTGTGCCAAAAAATATGCACTCGAATTTGTATAATCAGTATGAATTTGATGTACAGGTAGGACCATAACATTGAAAGTGTGTTCCAGAATCAACATGTAAAGCTGTTATGGAACTTCTGAATTCTGAATAACATCTAGAACACGACATGCCAGACATCACAATAATTGAAGAAAATCACATTTTATTTATAGATGTGGCAATACCAAACATCAGTAAAAAAAACAGCTCAGAGGAACTGGATAGATTATAAAGAATGAGGCTTTACAACTGAAAGGCAGAGATTATGGAATTAACCAGTGAAATGGTAGAATTGTCAGAACAGTTGAAAACAATAGAATTATTCAACCTCACAGCTTTCAATTTACGAAAGTAGAACTCTGTGAATGCATATAGTCTTGCAACAATAGCAGGACAATCCTTAAGATTTTAAATAAAGTTTGAATTGATCCTAAATCATCATTGACTCAGTTTTTTCAGACAAAAGAAGTTTAAGAAATTTTTCACCTGGCTTGGTTGCATTGTGATTATTGCTTACAAAATGGTTTAGTGTGGTCCTAGGCTCCTTTCTAGCTGCTATTGGGTGTTTGTGTCCCCTTGAGTCGGTACAGACTCAAGGAAACTCCCTGGAGAAGCTTATGCTGTTATGATGTCAAGAGTTTTCGAAAGTGGTTTGCCATTGCCTTTTTTCTAAAACTGAGAAAACTGACCCAAGGTTACCAGCTGGCTGAAGGGACTTGGAAAACTAGATCAATGTTTCAGTGTTATTTGGTAAAAGAAGCATTAGCCTTTCAGTTAAACAATCTAACAAGGATTAGAATCTCTCTTAATTAATTGATAACACCTGACAATATTTTTTTTTCCAAAAATTTTGCTTCCTGAAAAACATTTGATGATTATGATAGACCACTTCAAACTGAACACAAGTATAATTTCAGTATTACTAATATAACATGTAGGAATCTTGAGAAAAATGAAATTAATTTTAATGACTTTTCAATGTATTTATTTGCCTAATGTACCTGACATGTCACATGAGTTCAACAGGGACAAAAGTGTTTCGCTGCTCATTTTCATTTGTAGTCAGTTTCTGATGCCTCTCACTGCAGTGTCCAGTAATTGTCGGCAAGCACTGATGGATTACAGTTGGCCTGATACCATTTTTCTATTGTGGCAATGTCCTGGAGAAAATTTTCATCATATTCGACATTGACTACACTTAGATTTCCAGGGAAAAAGTCCAAATGTGAATGCAGAAAATGAATCTTCAGTGACATGTTGTGTTTCATGGTCTTGTATGCTGTAAGAAATGTATCAATCAGCTATATGTACCAGTAGTTTGATGCTCTGTAGTTAAATGCTTTCCAGGTGATTTTCTCTGGCCTCACTAACAGATCTTTGAACCACTTATCATTGATGATGCATTTGATCTGTGGACCAATAAAAATGCCTTCCTTAATCTTGGCATCAGTTATAACATCTTCATCTTTATTGTTCACTTTTATGAAATTTTCAGCAACCCAATGCCACAGAGGCAACATTATTTTTGTTAGGTCAACATATGGTTCATGTGCCACATTTTTCCCCCCTATAACCAACTTCTTTTGGAGTGGCCATTTATTTTTAATGTAAGGCAGCTCTCTTGCATAGTTGTTCCATTCACTCATATAATATCAGTACTTGGTACAGACAGACCTCGACTTATGACCACAATTGAACCCCAAATTTCTGTTGTTAAGCAAGACATTTAAGTGAGTTTTGCCTCATTTTACGACCTAGTTTGCCACAATTGTTAAGTGAATCCCTGCAGTTGTTAAGTTAGTAACACAGTTGTTAAGTGAAACTGCCTTTCCCATTGAATTTGATGGTTAAAAAATTGCAAAAGGGGATCATATGATCCCAGAACACTGCAACCGTCATAAATATGAGTCAGTTGCTAAGTTTCAAAATTTTGATCACGTGACCATGGGGATGTTGCAACGGTCACAAATGTGAAAAACTGTCATACATCACTTTTTTAAAGTGCTGTTGAAACTTTGAACGGTCACTAAATGAACTGTTGTAATCAAGGACTACCTATATGTCCATTCTGTATTCCAAGCAGCAGAGCTGTTAGTTTTAGATCACCACAGATATTCCAGTTATATTTTGTGTGCTTGCATGTGCTTCACTAACGCTTCCAGGTTTTTGTATGTTTCATATGTGCAGTGTAGCCAACAGATATTGAAGGATGTACATTGCCATTGTGTAAAAATAGACAGTTTCTATAAACTGGTATATAATAGATTAAATTAAAGGTTATTTTCAAATTTACAAAAATCTGTTAAGATACATCCAAAAGTGTTCAGGAAGCAAAATCTTTGTTGTTCGGTGTAAAAGGGGATCAGAGTTTTGCCTATCCATTTTCCAAGATTTTGTAACCTCGCTCTCTTTTTTTCTCAGGATTAAACTTGATTAATGAAAATATGTGTGTATCTTACTTCTCTGATCATATGTGACTCTTTAGACATGTGTCATAATAATATAAGATCAAGATCAAGAGCCTGAGACCAGGCAGGTCTATTATTATAATAAGGTACAGATTTTAACTTCTCTTCCTAGTAAGAAACAGTTGGCTCTCAGTGTCTATGGAAATTCTCAGTGATCCAGGTTATGATTGTCCCAAAGGTGCTTTTTCCAGAGGCAACTGGACTTCTTTCTTTTTCTTTGAAGATGTTTCACTTCCCATCCAAGAAGCTTCTTCAGCTCTGACTGGATGGTGGGCAGTGGAAGGATTTATATTCCTTGCAAAGAGCTGGTCATTTGCTTTCTTTTAGAGAGTTGTTGAGGCCACTTGGATGTTTGTCTGTGTCCTCAGGGTCACCTGAGTAGTGCAAATGGGTGTGGAGCCTTCTTGGAACTGTTGAAAGAAGCTGTGCTTTCTGCAGGATATTTTCTGCCCTGTGTCCCTTCATTGTTGAACACAGGCACAGGATGTTGAGGATGAATCTGTGTTGTTTGCATCTTAAAATGGAGTTCAGATGATTCCAATAGTCTGCAGTTTTTCTGGAAATCCATTCATACTCCCACACCATTTGAAGGAGGTTCATCCCAAAGCTAAAAGCGTGTAGAGATTCTCAGCCTTCCAGGTCATGGTTGTCCCAAATATGCTTTTTCCAGAGGCAATTTGTTTTCTTGTTTTTCTCTGAAGACATTTCGCTTCTCATCCAAAAATCTTCTTCAGCTCTGACTCAGTCACAGATTAGGTCAGGGTAGAAAATGGCCGATACATACATATTCCATCCCCTACATTACTTCTTCTAACAAAATTGAAGTTTTTGTAGCTGCAGCTGCTTTATGTATCTAACAAAAGAGAATGAAATTTGATCATAGTTCTCCTGTGTCATATCTTTTTGGGCTGTTATAGGGTGAAAGTTTAGTAGATGTGGAGGGGAAAATAGGTCCCAGAAGAATAAGAAGAATTACTAAGATAAATTTAGATCACGGTGTGGGGGGGGGGCACGGAGCTCTATGCTTATGAGAGAAACTCTGTGATAAACAACATTTGTAGAAGGGGACATGTATCCAAAGGAGGGGGCATGGCCACACTGTGTGTGGAGAGTTGCAAAAAATGACAGAGAAAGTTGTAAGATTAATGAGAAATTACGGAAACCAGACAGTAGAACTACTTCCTGTTATTACAGCATCAGAGAATATTAACATCTAATGGGTAGGTAGATTAAAAGACTGGGGTTTTCAGAAAAAGATCTTTATAAATATTTCATGGGATTCTGTAGTGCAAGCTATCTTTTGTAAGCAGAAACTGCCTTATGCTGAATGCACCACATTTGAAATATGTCTCAATTAATGTGCAAATTTTACTTGAAATCTGTATTTCAATTCCATTCTAGCCTTCATTGGAATAGGGTCATTAAATACTCAGAGATAGACACTCATGCAGATGCAAACGCAAGAGAGAGTGCTATGATGACCAAAGTGGCATTTGTTCTAAATCTGATTTTATTTTGTTTTTTTCTGGTCAATCTTTTTTTCTCGTAAAAGAGGAGGTTGGCAAAAAGAAGGACAAGAGTATTTCTCAGACCAGACAGAAAATACTGAGGCATTTGAAAAATGACAAAGACAAGGAAGAGTAAGTATCCATTCATTTGTTTTGATGGAAGAGCAAACATGTATCAGTAGGAAATATGGCACACCATTGATTATTAAAAGAACCACTTACTAATTCTAAAATGTGCACTCTTCACTACATATTTCCACAAGCAAAAGATTATTAAAATGATTCAATAATAATACATTATTTAACATTATTAAATAAACAATCTAACTGTAATAAATTATTTTCTATAATAAATTATTTCAATTTAGGGGAACCACAAAAATCAGTGGCAAAAGATGAAAGTGAGGTCAGCTTTCGAAAATCACCTAGATAAATTTCTCAAGAATGCCTATATACAACGATACGAATAAATCTGATACTTTGGTCAAATGAATTAGTAGGCAGAAGACCTATGCCAGCCAAAATGTATGGATCAGAACAATCTCACCAAGTCCTTGTTTTGCCTTTTGGTGCAAAAATCCAGTAAAATCAAATTAAATTTCGGTTTAAAATGTGAGATGGAGAGTTCATTACTAAACATTCACACTATTTGCAGGATTTCTAGAAGTGCCTCCGGTTCACACTTGGGAGAAGAGAGTTTGTAATGGCTGGAGAATTATATAGCGCACGGGAGAATCTAGACAATACACTTGCCACCTGTTTATTCCTCTTTGGGGAATATCAATAATATGGAGAAATCATAAGAGAGCCATGGGACAAATTTACATTTCTAAAATTAGTCTGCTTGCAAACAAGTTGAATTCATATAAGTCTGTGTCTTATAGATACTGTATATGCACACAAAAATAATCAAGTGTTGGATAGCTGAATTCAGCAGGAGCTTTGGTTGGAAGATGTGCCCTGAACCAAAACAGATACTGAGTAATTAAATACCAGAATATGTTAATTAAAGGTGAAATGTTCATAATAAGATTGCTTTGGATGCAGAGTAAAGGCTTAACTCAGCTATCAATGAATGCTAATTGACATTTGTTAATTTGAAGTAAGTGGTAAATTAATTAAGAAATATATAGAATAAGAAAGCCTCACTGAGTCTAAATTACATCTTGAAAAGAGATAAAAGGGGGAGGGGCAGAGATAGAAATAGAAAGCTCCATCATCTTTAAACCACCCATCCCTTATTTGTTTTTTTGCCTAATGCAGATGTTTCAAATGTCAAATAAGGGTTAGACCAGCTATCAATGATTATAATTGAAGTAAATATAAATTTTAAAAATATATGAAGACAGAAAGTTTTTGAACCAAAAGTTCATAAACTTGCTTCTATCCAATCTACATCTTTAAGAGATGGAAGTATGAGAGACAGACAGACAGCGCAGCTTTCTTTTGCCTCTTATATACAGATGTATCTAGTTAACAATAAACTGGGTAGAAACACACCTAAAGACTGCTGAGATGACACTTCTCTACATTTGTTTTTTGCCCTTTCCCCAGTGGTCAGAATGGCTCATTGTACACAAAGTTGACCATCATCAAATTCTAAATGAGACAGTAAAATTTTAATTGACCCCATTAGTATGAATCAAGAGGTAGGCGCTTCACATCGCAGCTACTTTTTCATATTTACGTTCATATTTATATATATATATATGGGACAGTGGTAGGGTACAACTGATTTTACTATTGGTTCAGTGTGCAGCACACCATCTGTGCTGCTGCGCAGCTTCTAAACTGCAAATATTGAACTTACCTGAGGCAGCCCAGGTGAGTAGGAAGGCTGCGGAGGCGCGGAAAACAGCCATTCCGCACAATTCTGCTGAGCTACAAAGAAAAAAAAGAAAGGGATATAGGAGAGGATTGGGCAGGGGCAGGTGGGCAGAGCCAAATGCTTGTTGCCACTACCAGCTCACTAGAACCAGTGCAACCAGGCTGAATACCACCACTGATATGGGAGAGACTAACATGACTGATTCAATCTGAAATGTGTCTATTTTGAACCAGAAAACGCCAACGTCGGCTTGAGGCAGCAGAGAAACAAAGCCAAAAAGTTATGGAACGACTGGCAGCCGATATGCTCTTTGGATATAATGGTCCTCAAAATATAAATGCAGCTGTTTCACTGTATGAGCTTTTAGCTGAAGAAGGGTCCCATAGAAGCCAGACTGTATGTGGTTCTTTAATTAATTGAAGCTTTAAATAATTACTAGTCTGTTTAAAATGAATAATTGAAAAGGAATAAATGTATGCACATGGAACAAAGAGATCTCAACTAGGTAGTAAGTAAATAATGAATTCAGTTGACTAATTTTACGAGGATGGTTGCACATATGCATAAAATATACCCACAAATTTATTGACTGATCAAAAAGTTAGGGCAATTCTTAAGCCTGAATTCTCTGAAGACAGTGTATTAGTTGGAAATCATTTCCTCCAAGCTAAATTTACATTTACAAGAATGTTAAAAAGCCAGCTTTACTTTCTCTGCTCCCCCCAAATGATATAAAAAAAAAGTTGGCATTCAATATATGTGCGAGGATAGAGGACTGGAGAAGGAATATAATTTGGGTTGCATAAATTCGAGGGAGATGGAGTTTGAATGGTGGTGGATACAGGGTTGGAGAAAGCTGGAAAGTAGAGTTGACCTGGAAGGCTACTATTTTGGTAAGACTACAAAAGTGGTAGAGCCACTGGAGAGTGTTGTTTGACCTGCAGACAGTTGCATGATGAGAGGAGTGGAACTTTCAATCTGGAGCAATGGTTGTAACCTTAACTATTTTTCTAACCCCCCCACTCTCCCTTCCTACCTTAACTTACCCGTGGTTGCGTAAGCATTTCACTGCATATCGTACCATGTATGACTATGTATGTGACCAATAAATTTGAAATTGAAATTGTAATGACAACTCTGCTACAGTAGAAACCATTGCTAAAGGGGTTGTCTGGGTTTCAGAGCAATGGCAACAATGGCCAGGCATGGTAGCTACCATTGCTGCCATTGCTGGAGATGCCATTGGAGTGTTGGCAAGGAATAGCACACAGGTAAATTAGTAGGAATTGTGCAGTAGGATTAGCAAAGGAGGAGTGCAGAGACCGCTGTCAATAAGGACTTACAGCTGGTCCTGGAATGACATTAGTAACAGTGGCATTGAGAAACCAGTAAAACGTGATAGCCATTGTTGCAAAGGTTGATAGTAACAACAGCAAAAGAAAATTGTAGTGGAGTTATGGTCAAGTTAATAAGGGTGGAGTTTAATAAGGGTAAAAACCGGATTCAAGATCATCTGGGAATATGCTTTCTAATAGGGTTGGAAATGGTGTGAATGATTTATCAGAATGCTGTCTTCCATCCATAGGGTGGTTGTAGGATATAATAGTGTTTGGGAAGGGGAGCATGATTGGTAGACTTAGACTTAGAATAACTTTATTGTCACTTTAAATGTACACTAATCGGCATAAATTAAAATGAAATTTTGTCCCATACAGCTCTCAAAGGGTCTCCACTTCCAATATACACTATATAAACATGACAAAAGAAAGAAAGAAATACAAAATTATGCATATACCCACATATACTATATGACACAGAGAAACAGCATGGTCTACTTCGGCTGTATGCATGTACATGGCAAGAGAAATGAATCATGCGAGTTTAAAAGAGAACAACATCCATGGTGGTTGAATAGACAGATTGGACTATGGAAAGCAACATGGCTGCCCTATCCAAGTGGTGTCAGGATGAGCTTGCACTGGATTCCTTCTATGAAACCATATCATTTAGAAACCCAGGAAGCATGGTTCTTCTGTTATGTACTTGCCCTATTGAACAATATCTCCCTGAGATCTAGATGGCAGCAGTCCTGTTGGTTTTCTGGAAAGCCTTGGACCCAGCTTTTCAATCAGACATTGGGGACAGGCTGTTAATTGAGCTCTATATGTATGAGATGTTCATTATGAGACAGCTTTTTGGGAACCTTGATTCCATTATAGTCTTTTATATATTGTGCTCGTTTGTTTATTGTGAGCTACAGTGTCTTGAATTACAAAATGGAGATGGGCAGCTATAAAATTTCAATCAATAAATAAACCCAGAGATTTCTATCTAGCTTCCACTAGAACATCTACAGGGAAGAAAAACCCACTGCCTCTCTAGGTAATTGGTTCCATGGTCAAACTATTCCCTGAACACTCCATTGGAAACTATTTCCATGTAACGGGATTCCAAGTCGTGAGCTCTGGAATGAGAAAAACAGGAATTTCTTTTGCCCAAATTTTTGTGTTGGAAAATAATAATTTATTTTGTTGGCTTTGTGGGTGGGGGAGGATCTCATACCTACTATTTGTCTTACACTTTTTGTCTGTGGCAAATAATTACTATTTGTATGATTTTCTTTAGCTTCCTCTTCAACTGGTAAAGTTATTCTTACGTTCCTTAGCTTATCCTTATATATTACTGAGAAGGTTATCTCCTCTTTCAGCTTCAGTGTGATATAAATTAGGACACCAGAGAAATTTAGGTACATCTGATCCCAAGTAGGCAAATTGTTTATTCTTTCCCTGCTCAACTTTAAAAAGGAAATGTGACCTCATTGCCCTCCTTATGAAACCTCCTCTTCCTCCTCAAACAAGTTGCTTTTCACAGAGTAATTGTCAATGGGAAATTAGCACAGATGAACATTCATTCATTCATTCATTCATTCATTCATTCTACTTAGATGGTTCCAACAGGCCATTCCTTATCTTCTGCATTGATCCTGCATTCTTATAGTAGGATGCTAACCAGGTATTTAGTGCTGGTGCATGAAATATAGAACACTCTCTGAACAATTGAAAATACAAATTTCTGTGTGCCCAGGATCACTGTTAATATTATTCCTTATTAACAGGAAGACCAAGTAATCTCAGTTTCAAACTTTCATGTAGTTTTCAGGACTCCAGAATTGAGGCCTGATTCATATTATTTTTATAGTAAAATAAATCACTTGCATGAAGAAGCATTTGGTCAGAAATAATATAATAGAGTTTTACTGTGCAAAGACTTCTCCCAAATTTCACCATAGTAAGCTAAGGTAAATATGCCAATTTACTTTTTACTTGGGAATAAATCAAAGCTAATCTTTGCAGGAAATTCTGATAAAGCCACATCAAAGTAACTTTGTCATATTATAATTTTAATTTAACAAATTTTGTTAACACATTGGTTGGTAATAGGACCTTTTATTGTTGCTGTCTTGGTTCTATAGGCATTAGGATTCTTGTCATCATATGGAATAGGAGTGGAATATAATCCGGCAAAGGTAAAAGGAAACTCTCTGGTCTGTTAAATCTGATCTAAAATGTCATTCAAAATATATTTCTAGCATGATTCTATTTATTTTTTCCTTAGGCACTCGTGTATTACACCTTTGCTAGTATTGGAGGAAATCTTATATCTCAGATGATTATGGTTTGTAAAACATGTATTTCAATTATTTCCAGTTCTAAATTCTTAAATAATAAGGGAAATAATTTTGATTTTTCTTTTCTTTTTTTAGGGTTATCATTACTGGTTAGGAATCAATGTTCCAAAGAATTGTGAAGCAGCGTTAACTAATTATAAGAAAGTTGCAAAGTTTGGTGAGTGTCGTTGATTTAAAATGTATCATCTGTATAGTAGTTTAAGACCTTTACAGAAAAAAATGGGGGGGGCCCTCACTTTACACAATATGAAAGGGGAAATTTTTCAAAAGAACATTGGGATCCATTTATTCCGAATACAAAAGGGTACTTAAAGGCAGTCATCAGTGCCAAGGAAAAATTGAAAGATTCTCATTTCTGAAATGCCCTTGAGCAGAAGAGTTTAAAAAAAATTTTTTCCAAAACCCCCCAAAAGATTCTACTGCAGTAAGTGCACATCAGTAATTTACATAAACGTCAGTCCCTACAACTTGCAAATTGAATTTAGGGATCCTGGTATACAGTCCTTTGGTTCTCTGAGTGTGCAGAGGGCAAAAACCTTCCTCCACATTGCAGCATGAATATCCTGTATTTTCAGATATTGTATGTGAACCCCCCTGCCCATGGCCTTGCTTTTTTGGTAATAAATCTAGGAACATGAAGCTTGCTGATGTGGTCCTTCCCCTCCTGGTTGCTGAAATAGCAATAGCACTTAGACTTATATACCACTTCACAGAGCTTTACAGCCCTCTCTAAGCAGTTTACAGAATCAACATATTGCCCTCAACAATCTGGGTCCTCTTTTTACTAGCCTCAGAAGGATGGAAACCTTGAGGATTGAACCCCTGGCAGTGAGAGGATTAGCCTGCAATATTGCATTCTAACCACTGCACCACTGCAACTCCTAATGGGTTAAAAAAAAAAACCCCTCATCTTTTCCCACTGAGTCTCAAAGCCATCCAGAATAATCACCTGCTCAAGGTTAGAGATAAAAAAAAGAGATTTGGTGTCTTATCATGGAGCCAGATCACTGCATATTATCTGCATGGAGAAAATAAGGTAGCAGGCCAAGTAGCAGAGAATAGAATCCTGCCATTGTATACAGTTTTTTTTCTACTGAGACATTAATGTCAGTCTATATAAGCAATTCCATAACAAAAAAACATAAAAAGTACTATAGAAATTGTATTGTTATATGAATTATTCATATGTGAATAATGTGACAAGCAATGTAAAATAATGCTAATAGATAAGACACATAAAATAAACAATCTTTTCCATATCAAAGAACCGCTTAGTTTGGCTACCTGGAGTATATTAAAAAAAAAAAGAAAGATTGCATCAGTGGAATTTCATACAATGGTGTTGCGACATCATCTTCTTTTCTCCTCAATGTGAATATATATATATTTTTTTTATCCACTCTGGATAATTTTGATTTAATTCCATTTTGCTTGCATGCGCTAGTGGGCAAATGTTTAGGATCATAGTACCCATTTTCCAGTCATAGACCTTCCATTTTCTTTTTTTAAAACATATTTTTACTATTTGAAATATAATATTACACTTTCCATACTATTATAATATTCTGCAATAAATTCAAATAAATAAATAAGGGAGGAAGAGACAATACAAGATAAGAGAGCAGAAAGTAGATGCTAATATTTAATCATAAATTATAACACTCAATTTTTCAATAGAAGAGATTACCCTAATTTATATAATCTTTCCAGATTCAACCAAAATGTCATTCATCTCCTTGAGTAATCAGTATTCAAGTTTTATCAGTCACTTTTTCCATAATAGCAATTCCTTCCTTCCTTCCTTCCCATCTCACTATCAAGCGACTCTGAACATTTTTGTTTACTTTAAATTATGACGCTCATAATTATCAAAATTATTTTTGATTTTTGTTTACTTTAAATTATGACCCCCAAAACTCTGGCATGTATTCTTCTTTTGGTTTAGTTATAATTCTTTGTCTTCCAATATAGCATCCCCTTTTAATATCCACCACATGTTATTCTGATTGTAACCCACCCAACATTTTGATTAATAACTATAGGCTATTTGTGCTAATCTAGTTGGAATTAAATGTGTGATGTAATATCTTCCTTTCTATCTTTTGCACTGAAGCTGATATAAAAGCACCTGATTTCCAAAGAGTTGTCCATTTTTCTCTTCCATTTATTTTACTAAATCTGTAACAGTTGTTCATTTTCTCTGTCCCCTGGAGAATGATTTTGTAGCATTTATATCTTACACACCACAGTAGCTGTTTTGATAATGTAAGCTATTGTTATCAATAGTAGCTAACAAATTAGAGAAAAATGAAGACATGCCAGTTGAAAGAGTGAGACTGATGGAAAGACCAGAAAATCTGAGTAGTAATGAAGAATTCTTGGACTGGGATTTACATCAATACTTTAAGTTTTTGGCTGAAAGAGGAAACACACGAATACAGGTAAAAGAATTTTCCTAAATGTCTTCCTCCTTCGCTTGTTTCACATAAGAATTAACCCAGTTGCTGGATTCACAAAATGCGAGTAATCTAATGGGCTGGGTTTCCACAATACATTAAGATAGATAGCTAGATGGCTAGACAGACAGACAGACAGACACAATAAGAGTTATAATCAGAGTAAAAACAAATGCATACAAAGCCAGAATTAAGAAGATAGCAACAGGCAGTAAGTTCTGCCTATGCAAAGAAGCTGAAGAAACAGTGACAACCTAGTTAACTGCTGCAAGAGGATTGTACAGACTGACTACAAGTTGCAGTTCAATGGTGAGAGACTGGGAGAGGTTAATATCGAGAGAGGAATATTTCAAGGAGATTCACTACCACTGCTACTATTTATCATTGCGCTGTTTCCTCTGTCAACAATACCAAGGTATCTAGACATCTTTAGCACTCATATGCTAGTTATGATGGACATTCCATTTGTTCCAGAATCATATCCTGATTGTAAATATCCATTTGGTTGTCTTGGCTGGAGTGAATTGGTATTTGCTTTCTGGGGATCATATTTAACCTGATCCATTGTCTATGACCTGCCCATTATAGGTAATTTTTTTTCGGGAGAAAGTGTTTCTGTTGATATAGTTCATAATACCATTGGATTATATAAAGCCCTTTAAACTTTACAAGGTAATGATCCATGAAGCGATTACTTAGTATAATTGCAGGATATAATTGCTATGGAGATATTTTCATACAGTTCTTCAAAGTCTTCTACTTTTGCCTTTATGTATAATTCATTCACTTTGTATACCAACAATTCATTTTTCCCAGATATATCTTGGACAGCTGCATCTTGTGGGAAGAAGGGGACTAGAAAAAGATCATGCTGTATGTATATTCATATTTCAGGGATGGATGCTGTTCCATTAACATTCATTAATATGTATATTTTCAATTTTCAATATGTTTAAAAAGAACCTTTTTTAATCCCAGTATCCTAATGTTAGATTAAAACTCCAAGAGTTCCCATCTAAAGGCTATCCTGGCTAAACATTTTTAATGTTTAGATCAGGGGTCCTCAAACTACGGCCCGCGGGATGCATGTGGCCCGCGGAGCGCATTTACCTGGCCCGTGATGTCCAAGCCGTTCCCCCCCTTTCCCCCCCTCTCCTCCAGCAACCCGTCCGCTCTGCTTGGGGGTGGGCAGACAGAGCGCATGCTTGCGCTGGCAAGTGGCGGGATTGCCAGTGCAAGCATGCGCTCTGTCCGCCCTGTCCTGAGAAGGAGGAGGCCGGCCGCATTCCTTCTCCTCCTTCCAGCCTTCCTTCCGAGCCCTTCCCGCCCTGAAACCACAGCCCCCCTCGGGCTCTGTCCGGACCAGGTGGCCAAGGATACTGTTGGGGCGGCAGGGCCTGCAGAGCCCTGATGCCAGTGGGGTGAGGCTGAAGTGGCACCGCAGCAGCAGCAGGAGGAACCAGTGCCCCGCTGGCCACTGCCAGGGAAGGGGATGCTCCGGTCGCCGCCGCTGCCCCCGTCGCAGGGGGAGGTGGTGGTGGCGGCCCGGTTCCCACTCCCTGGGGAAGCCGCCGTTCCTGTTCCCGTCGCCGCACCGGGCTTGAGAGCTGCCTTCTGTGGTAAAGTAAGACCACAGAAGGCCAAGCAGAGCCACCACCAGGCTGGGGGCAGCGGCAGCGGGGCAGCGGCTGGGGGCGGGGAGGGAGCGGCGGGGCTCAGCCGACCACCACTAGACGCTAGAGCCGCTTCGCCCGGCTCAGGGGAGCCGAGCCGGTGGCTCCATGAGTGGCAGTGTGGCTTGACCGGCCCCCACTCGCCCTGGCCTGAGGAGGAGGAGGAGAAGGCCGGCCGCATTGTCACGGAGACCGGCCGGGGGTGCTGGCCTGCTGGGCTGCCCCCGCCCCACCACTCCCTCCCCGCCCCCAGCTGCCACCCTGCCGCCGCTCAGAAGGAAGGCTGGAAGGAGGAGAAGGAAGGAATGGAGAGAAAGAAGGGAGAGAGAATGAATAGAGAGAAAGGAAGGGAGAGGAGGAGAAG
>JAEANM010012391.1:3886-14831 GCA_017656035.1 Myanophis thanlyinensis | reverse complement strand
CTACAGTGCAGGAATAGAAGTTCCTGAGCACCTTTGGTGGTAGTCTGAAGTCCCTCAGACGTCTGAGGTGAAAGAGTTGTTGTCGGACTTTTTTTACCATGGTGTTGATGTGGAAGGTCCATGATAGGTTTTTTGAGATGTGCACACCAAGATATTCGAAGCAGTCCACTCTCTCTACCGGGCTTCCGTTGATGACCGGGGTTTGGTATTTCCTTTCCTGTTTTGTACTCAAGTCCACTACCAATTCTTTTGTTCAAATGCTGGTTTGTTGTTTTCAAGGGATATTAAACTCAAAAACATCTGCATCATAGGACATCTAAATCTGTGATTGAACTCATGTATCTCTCCCACATTAGTTCATTAGTCTATCAACATAACAAAATATAAGTTGACAACTTGACACACATTAACAGCTAAATCTTCATTACCATTTAGGTACACTTGAAGCGGCTTTCAGTAGTATTTGTAGGTACATCATAAGAAGTGCAAACTCAAACCCCAAAAACCAACATTGCATCCACAAATAGACAGCTAATTCTCTACAAACTACAAAGTAATAGATAATACTTTTATGCACACATGTGCCCATACACACATTCAAATATTGTTTTGTAGCAGGTATATGAATTTGCTACATTCCTTGCAGCAATTGCATAACCTGCAAATATAAACTCTTGATATACTAGATCAGGGGTGTCAAACTCATGTTGTCATGTCATCGTCATGTGACATATAATGACTTTTCCTCCCTTTGCTAAACTGGGAGTGGGCATAGCCAGTGTGTGATGCATCTGGCTCATGGGCCAAGAGTTTGACATCCCTGTACTAAATAGACATTAGTTTAAGATAGCAGCAGAAAACAATAAAAGTAATGCCCAATCTGATGGGATAAACTGCTAATTGGTATAAATTAAATTGAAACTGTAATTGATATATAAAATATAGCTGCTTAACCAAAAAGCATGTCACGCTTGGGCTTTGAACTTCTCATTATCAAATAGTTTTGGGGACAAATCAGAGTACTTATTTCAATCTATAAAGCTGTATATGGCTTAGCATCTAACTGCTGTTTCTTATCTGGTTTGGTCCATTTAATATGTTCCTCTTCGTTATACCATACTTTCATTAAATAATGGGGGGAGAGGCCAGGAGGTGATAGTCTAGACTTATATGGAATATCTTCATCTTAGAATTAAGGCTTGCTTTATCCTTCTAATATTTTAGGAGCTATTAAAGCCAAAATTGTTTAAAAGATCATTTGGTTGAATCATTCATTATTGCCACATTTAATTTATTTGAATTATTCGCATTGGTTTAATTACTGTTGTTTTATTTGAATATGTGATTATCTGTTATTTATCACTCTGATTATAACTTTCCATGGTATTGTAACTCATCAGTTGTCAGTTATAGTTATATTAGTTAATTAGTTACTGTGAACTTTTAAATTATGGGTGTTTTTGTCAGTTGTCTCATAAATCTGTGAATTTATATTTGGATTCAGCAAAATATAAATAAATAATAACTGAAATCATACCTTCAGTGAAGAATAATCTGCTCATAATGCTAAGAGTGGGGATAATGATGCAGGATTGTAGAAAACTGCTGAGGAAATTGAATAAAACTGATAAATGTCTTCTTTAGCTTTATCTTTCTTTATTAACATTTCTATACCGCCCCACTCCCAAGGGACTCGGGGCGGTGTACAGCCAATCTCAAAACCAATATACAAAAGTTAAAATAGAATTAAAACAAATTAAATCAATGACCCAATCAATTAAAATTAATTGCTAACCAATTAAAATCCAATAATTGTTGAAATTAAAATTTAGAATTTAAACCCCTGCTAAGTATTAGGCCAGACCGGCTTGTTGGAATAAATAATGTAATATTGCACTCATATAACAAACTGCTAATATATATAAAACAAACAGCCCAGTAAATAAAAAGGAAAGGAAGAGCTCCTTTTCATCTGTTCCCTTCCTTTAACCTGCCTTTGTTGTGTTGGCAGGATTTCAGGCCCTGTGCTCTTTGGCCTCAGTTGAGAGGCATGCAAAGACCTGATATAACATGTTGCCCTATTAATTGAAATCCCTTTTGCCCAAGCAAAATCAGGCCATTGTTCCATCAAGTATAGAGTTACAGAAGTTTTTCTGGAGAAGGGAGGAGGTTTATTATTATTATTGTGAGGCAAAAGACTTTACTTTTCCCCCCACTGGCATTTATTGAGTTTCTTATTTGAAAGAACAAACGTTACCTCTCCAGCATCAATTAAATAAAATGCTACGTGATAGTTTGCTAAGGAATTTATTTATTTATTTATTTATTTCTAGGGGACCTTTCTTGAACAAACAAATCTTCTGGGAACAGAATTCTGACTGTCGCAGACTCATAAAATAGACTCAGAAAGATAAAGACCAGTCCTTTGATGAAGAGCTATTACAAAGCATAAAAGAACATTTTATTGTGGCATAAAATGTAATGAAGTGAATCTTCCATGTATAAAAACGTGGAAGAGATTGGAACAACACTTCAGAATTTATGGGTGGCCCTATTTTAAATTTTACTCATTCAATTGTACAAACAACATTTACTTTCTTTAGTACCTTTTAGGAATTATCAGTGGTCACAACTAGGCTTAACTTCTGTTCTATAACTATGGTCATGAAGCATGAAGAGTTGGATTATCTAGATCTCAATGCTGTGGATATCAAAGAAAATTTATTCAAGAATTCACTTCTCTCTTTGTAGTGTTCTCCTGTTTACTTTTATTTTCACTTTCAACTGTTGATAAGATTTATATGCTGCATTGCTTATAATTTTTAATTATTTAAACTACAACTTATGCAATTGAAGCTTTAAGCAATTACTGACTACTAATGAGTGGATGGCCACTTTTAATTGGTGGATTGTCAATAAGGAAAGTGCATATGGTTTTGAAACTATTTCAGACATTTTTTCTTGGTAGATTTCCATTTAGTAAAATATGAATATTATTTGAAAGATAAATTTCCCTGCTAAACTAAATAAAGGAAAAATTTATTAATATTCCCCCCCCCCCCCAAAGAGATGAAACAGTAAAACTGGAGAACTGCACTTAAAATCCGCACTCTTTTCTTTGCACAGTGGAAATAGCTAAATATATTTTTTTCCTCTTTGTATAAGCATTAAGCATAACCTAAATCAAATGAAGTCTTTCTGGAAAATAAATATATCTGTGTAAACTATTCAAGCTGCTTTACTGAATCATGACATACCAAGAACTATCCCCTCGAGAGGATTTTTGACTGAAACTTGCTGAATCTTGTACATATCACCAATCAATATTTTTTTTTTAGTATCATACAGCATAACCTTTATTTGTTTATTGTACACTGAAGCTCAGCAGCTTCTAACTCCAGGGATTTATCTATATAAGATTTCTTGGCAATAAATAATGTGGGCGGGGGTGTTGGGGGTGTATCTAGTGTATGGGTGTTTTGACCTTTTCTTGGTGGTTCTCCTACCCCACTGTTCCAACCTAGCCTATAGCTGTCCCATCTTACTAATAACCAGGTCTGATTCTGGTTAGCATTCTGTAATTAACTAAACTGGCAATATATTGCTACCTACATAAGCATGCTTTTATTTCTCTGTAATACTTAGCTGTACAAGTCTGGATTTAGCAAAATTAGACTGGCACAAACACGAAGGTTCTTACATATATTGTAGGAGGTTTATTGTCTATCCAACTCAAGCCACATGGGCTCCACTTGGGTTTTTCATTTATATATTTTTATTTTTAGTAGTTTTCTTCTTCTTTTGCCAGAATTCCACTGCTGAAGAGGGTACCTGTGTATGAAACAGAGAAAGGCTCCAGAAAAGATCACTGGGTTGTTTGTATTCACTGACAGAGCCAACTCATCCTTAGGCATTCTTGCACTGTGTTAGAAGGTGAGGAAAGGAAAAAGGAAAAAAAAATTCAACAAAATAAATACAATTGAATACCTAATAGCAATCACAATTTAATCAAGAATTTGAATTTTTTTATAGTTGTTCCATTTTGGGGGCAGCTTTATGAATAATACTGTAAATGCATTGTACTTAATCCAGTAGTATAGCATGTATCAAGTAACACACAACCAATGTATTAATTGCCAGTAAGTCTTTTCATTCGGTAAGCAGATGCTGAAGAAAACCCAACTAAAAAGACAACTTCCCTTTCTACCGTGTTTCCCTGAAAATAAGACCTATCCCAAAAAAAACAAAAAAAACAGCTCTTGCTTGATTTTTACATGTGCATCCTGTCATGTTCTGTCTGGCCGCAGAATGAATGGGAAAGCAACTCAGTTAAAGTTCAGTGAAATCAGGTTTACTTTTCTGCAACAAACCACCAGCAAAAACTGACACACACAAAAAATGAAATGAAGTCAGCGCTGCACCCAAGTGCTCCGCCACCATTTAAGTGCTCCCTGCCACGCCCACCTGCTGCGTGTGTGCCCCACCCCCACCCCCATGTTGCCTGTGCTAGCCAGGCTTGCTGTTTTGGAGCTGGTTTGCCCATCCCTAGATCACAGCTGGCGCCCTATGTACATCTGTGCTGACTGCGCTCATCAGCTGTTCCCTCCACAGTTGATGCATGGAGTGTGGCAAGGCGCACAGGTAAAAATTAAGCTAGGGTACAGATGGGGGGATGGAGCTGCCCTACTACTTTCCTTTAGACAGTTGTAGCCAGGCCTCACATATCTCAACACCTGCCTTGCCTTGCCAGCCCACTTCTTCTGAGGCCACTTGCCGCCACTCGTGCGCATTGGCCCCCGGCCTCCATTTCGCTGTCATAGGCCTTCAAGAAAGTCCTCTACAGTTGAGAAATGGGCTCCAGATAAACATACGGTGCCCCCTGGCCTCGTTTCACCATCAGAGACTTCAGGAAAGGCCTCTGGAATCAAGAAACAAGGTCTGGATTGATGCGCTCATTAGAGGCCCTTCAGGAAAGGCCTCTGCAGCCAATAACAGAGCTCTCTATATTGATCTTACCTGATATTTAAGCAATAAATATAATTAATAAACTGAAGAACAGGATAGCTAGGAAGCAATAGAAAGTGAGAGGGATTTTTTAAAATCCTTAAATAATGTAACTGTAATATGCATATTACCAAAAAGGAAAAAAAACAAATGCAAATAAGAAAAAAAATGGAGCCAACCTACATTTACTAGAATAGATTTACAGTGCAACTCAGTTTTAAACAACAAATTAAATCTTGTTATATGGAATCATTGTGATCTTTTTCATTAGCACAGAGCCAGTTTCAAAGAGTGAAAATGAACAGGTATCTTCAACCCAAGATTTTAAGTTTGAAATACAGTAATAGTCACTCTCTAACAAATCAAAACCATCTTCTTTGATCTAAGATTACATTAATAAATTCCAAGTTTAACATCTCAATAGTCCAATAGTTTAACATCACATTAACATTTTTAAATCTTGTTTTTCATTGACAAAGTTACATTAGCAATAGTTTGACTATCAGACCAAAACAAAACAGCTGTAGAACAGGACCAAGTCATATGTAACAAATTCCCTCAAAACATTGTATTTGTATCATTAAAAAGATTGACACCCAATTCTAATCAAGCATCCACAGAGGTGTCCAAAAAATAAGGGAATGAATATGTTACTGAGCTCATCTTAAGATCTTAAGAATAGTATTCAACATTTATTAGGTGCTAAAAGTTGGCAAAATTTATTTTGAAAGTTGTGGCTCTATTTAGCATGAGCCAGATATATGATATACATTGTCATACCACATCTCAGATATCCATCAGAAAATTGGCAAAGCTCAGTGCTTTAGACTGCTTAGAGTCTACCTCTGGGGATGTGTCTAGTCTAGCCATGTTAATGAGGATTCATACAAATTGGACCAGGTCAAAGAAAGACCAAGAAGACAAAAAGCAAAAAAGATAGCTAAGGTATATAGGAGAAACTGGGCCATCGGGATATGCTTTGCCTTGAGAAACTCAACCGAGAAAAGATATATTTATTTGTTTTTTAGCTTGCACAAATCAAGAGTAGGCTGCAACTTGTGAACATTTTAAACATGTTAAATAAATCAATAATCGATAATAAATTTATTTTAAAATAATTATTTTTAAAGTCTAAATAATTTAATTTGTATTACTTTTTATTATTATAATTAAAATCTCTAATGAATCTTTAATATAAAATTATATATGAAGAATAATAAATCTCCCTTTAAATGGACATAAATAACCTTAAACTAGGTGAAATAAAACTGTCTTCAATGATCTTCTAAACATCATGAAGGAAGGGACTTTACAAATCTGAGCAGTAGGAAGTTTCAAAATATAGGGGCCACCATGTACAAGTCCTATTATTTCATCTATATCCTTGTAACATTAGATCAGAGAATATTTTATGACTTGTGGATGTCCCAGAATTCCTGAGCCAGCAACACTTGACTTGCACAACTTTTTAAATTATATTGATTCTGAAAATAGTGATCTGCTAAAAGAATGCTGTTTATGAATCCTGGACTTTGAAGAGATTGATACACCCATGTCAGGAACAAGAAGACAAAAAAAAAATTGACAAGTTGCTGAGAATTGTTAGGGAGGCTGAATCAGTTGAATTTCTAGTGGGTTTTTTTGGACCTAGAAATCTCTTGGAAGATAGATACTATTAATAATTGAAGATACTACCTCCCTCACTCCACATCCATTTTGATTTTGATTAACAGATCTTGGAATTCTTCTGAAAGATAAAGGAGAAGCCACAATCTCTGTTATGCAGAATCTGCACGTAAATGCAAGATCCAAATGCCAAATGTTGAAATAATAGTGAGGGAGGAGGGTGAGGTTTGTGGTAGGATTAAACTATTTCAACATTCTGTTATAAGCATTCAGTGTTGTAATGGGAAAATGATAACATCTTTTATTGGGCTATTATCTTATAAACTTACATGAATAAGATTATTTATTCTGCTTTTGTTTGAAAAATGGGCTTTCCTATTTGACTTGAAGAGTAACTTTAGCATGTAAAATTTCCAAACAATAGGTCTTAAAGGATTGCAATGCAAAAATAAATGATGTTGAGAACAATTTTACATTTTCTTGGGTGTTATGATACAAGCCTGCAAAGAGCAGAAGCAACTTTGATAGATGGTTTAAAATTTAGGTAACCGTGAAAAGCTATTATACTAAGCAAGGGGAAAAAAACAATAAAACAGTGCACAACCAAAATGGAAGATCAGGCTGGAAAATAAGATCTGCATGCTAAGAACAGACGCAAGCAAGCTAGAACACATGAAAGAAAATAAGATAAAGAACAAGAAGTCTAAAGAATACCTGATAAATGTTGCCTAGAAACAAGGAAGTTTAAGGAAGCACTAGAAACAATAAAGCAGCAAATAACAGCTGTAGATACAAAGCTCAAATTGTACACTAGGTAAAATCTCCAATTTTAGCCAAATCAGAAACATTTCCATCAATCCATCAGTGAAGAAACTAGTGTTAATAAGTCAACATCTATCACAGAAGAAACTGGAATTCTTGCTGCAGTTGGGACAACTCAAAGAAATACAGTACAAGAAGAATATAGCTTGCATAAAGGTGGTGGTAAGAATAAAGACACTGAAGAACTTATAATAACAACAGAAATGATGGAGAAAAGGGCAAAGAAAATTGTTCAGCGCAAGATGAAGATGAACTGTATAGAGTTTGGTTGAAATACTGTATCTGATTGGTCTGTAGCCACTTATTTCCAAGCAGTTTAACAACATACTGCAAGGGGATATGAATTGAAGAGTGGTTAACATCTGGAAAAACATACTTGATAATGAAAGATATAATAAATGGGGAAATAGTAGCCAACTAGGGATCTATTTCCAGCTTACCCATGACTTTCAAATTGCTAACTGGCATAGTAGCTGTTCAAATTCAATAGCATCTACCGTAGTTAAAAACAAGTTCTTTCCACCTCAGCAGAAAATATGCAAAACAGACTATCAACTCCTAATTGATAAGATAATTTTGGAAAACTGCAAGAGAAGAAAGACCACTTTGAATGTACCTGGTTTAATTATAAAAAGGCATTTTACTCACTGCCACATTATCGAATAATCAATTGCATAAGAATAACAGGAATCAGTAGAAACTTCAGAAACTTTGTGCAAAGATCTGTGGCACAATGGAAGACAAAGTTGCCAGTCAATGGTGATAGACTGGAAGAGGTTAATATCAAAAGAGGAGTCTTTCAAGGAGACCTACTATCATCATTACTGTTTGTCATTGAACTGATTTCTCTATCAACAGTACTGAATAGCTCAGGCCATGGCTATCAAACATCAAAAACAGAACTATCTGAGCTATCCCACCTCCTTAATCAGGATAATCTGAAGCGATAGTGTATGGAAAAACACTACCTGAAAAAGAATTGCTACTCAACATACATCTATACATCTAAGATATTGCAACTGAGCTTAGACTGGACAAAAGTGCCATCCTCACCTAGATGAGGGAAATAGGAGGGAAATAGTGAAAATTAAAGATTCAAGATGCCCTATGAAAGAGTTTGGATGAAAACAGGCACTATGAATATCTGTGCATCCTTCAAGCTGACAACACTCTGAAGTCAAGAAGATTAAAAGTGAATATAGCATGAGAATGAAAATCTTAAAGGCCAAACTCAGTGGAGGAAATACTATCAAGACACAATTAACATCTAGGAAATCCCAGTCATTAGATACCCAGCTGGAATAGCAGACTGGACTCAAGCAGAACTAAAAAGCCTGCATAGGAAGATCAGAAAAATAATAACAATGAATCAGGCCCTTCATCCACACAGCTATGTTGACATTCTACTTATCAAGGAAAATAAGTGATCATGGAATATTGCAAGTATACTAATTATACAGTTCAAGAAAAAAATAAGCGCACTGGGAGAATATCTAAAGGACAGCGAAGAAGATGCACTGAAGCTACTATATCATGAAGGTTACTAAGTATTGGCAGACCAAAACTGGCTTATAAAAAAGACCAAATGAAGACTAGAAAAGATACATTGCAAGGCAAAGTATTACAGGGCCAGGACATTAAAAACACAGCTAGCCAGCCAAGCATATAGCAGCAAGAACTGGCAATGGTTAAGAGCAGGAAAAGAGAGGGCCTAATTCTGGCTGCCTAAGACCAAACTGTAAGAAGAAATGCATACAAACCAGAATTGAGAAGACAGCATTAGACAGCAAATGCCACCTCTACAAAGAAGCTCAGGAAATGGTGGACTAGTTAGTTGCTGTAAGAAGATCATAAAGACTGACTATAAACAACAGCATGACAAAGTAGCAACAATTGTGCACTGAAATATCTTCAAGAAATGCATTTGCCTGCAAGGAAGAACTGGTGGGATCACTAAATAGACAAAGTAATAAAAATAGAGAAGTTAAAATGCTGTGGGACTTTAGAATGCAAACAGACCACGTAACACCTTAGATTTAACAATTTATCAATAAGAAATAAAAAGCTGGATAGTGGAAGTGGCAGGATCTTGAAATGGCAGAATGGAAAAGAAGGAACTGGAGGAAAAACCACAAAATACAAAGACTTGCAATTAGAAGCAGAACACCTGCGGAAAAAGAAAGCAAAGATGTACCAATAATAATAGACACTTCTAAAACATCTGGAGCACCACCTGAATACCACCCACATTAACAAAATCAGTCAACTGCAAAATAAAACTTTACTTGGAACAAGAGGGGTGGGTCCTTGGTACACTCTCAGCTTGGTTGTTTTCTTGCAGATATTTCATTACCCAAAACTAGGTAACATCATCAGTGCTAGTCCAGCACTGATAATGTTATTTAGTTTGGATAATGAAACATCTGCAAGAAAACAACCAAGCTCAGAGAGTACCAAGGACCCCTCATTTCAACATTGAGTACAGATATTTTTCATTATTGTTCCTTGGAACAGCTTACATTGTGTTACCTTTAACACCATCAAACAATATTTGCCTATTCCAGATCTCTCGATAGGTGGATAAAAATGCCAAATTCATTCTAAATCTGGCTGACTGTGCAAACAGCACCACCAACAATAATAATAATAAAACAAGGGAATGTTTGCATACTATTCAAAATAATAGAATGACCTAAATTAGAATTCATGGCAAACCAAACAAGGTTATGTAATCTGCATAATAACTTCTTATAACAGCTGGAAAGACAATACTGTATATAGATATCACCTGATTGACAACACTGGCATCTCACTGATTACATTTTCCACCAGTGAAAAAATGAAGAAATTTTATTCAGTCAACAAAAACAAGAAATGATGCTGTCTGCAGCTCAGATCATGAATTTCTTCTTCCAAAATTATAGCTTAAACCAAGATTATATCAACAGGCAGACAACCCAATGCAAATATGCAGTGAAGAACAGATATTGTCTTCTTAGACTCAGAATCAAAATGATAGAGCCATAAAGTAAAGACTTTTGCCACTTGGGGAAAAACTGTGACAGAACTAGACAAAATATCAAAGTGCAAAGTTATTACACGGACAAGAAAGGTAATATCAAGGCCATGGTTTTCAAATTGTAACATTTGGCTTTGGAAATGACATGATCAAAAAGCTGAATGAAGAAAATTTGATTATTATTTTTTAACTGTGGTGCTGGAGAAAATGAATGAAAGTATTTTATATCAATCATTCAGTACTAGATGAAGTAAAACCAGACTATTTGTTAGAACTAATAATAATGAAGCTAGAACATTTGTGACACATGATATAAATACAATATTCACTGGAAAAGAAATGGATGCTTGAGAAAAATCAAGGCAGTCAAAAAAAATCAGTGCTATGACAAATGCAAACAAAGTTAATAAATTACCTCATTCTCTCTCCTGTCTATAGGACAGATTGATATAAAATTATTATTATTATTATTAT